>WEKY01052798.1:26769-45174 GCA_013390045.1 Picathartes gymnocephalus | reverse complement strand
GGGGGGGTGGGGTGTGTGTGTGTGTGGGTGTGTGTGTGTGTGTGTGTGTGTGTGTTTGTTTGTTTGTTTGTTTGTTTTGGGTGTGTTTGGGTTTGGGGTTTTTTTGGGGGGTTGGTGTTTGGGGGTTTTTTTGAGGAGGGAGGATCAGTTTGATCATGACTTGCAGTCCTTGTGATATCTAAGTTCTGAAGAGGAATCCACATGAGTCGGACAAGCATTTGGCTGAGCTAAATCTAAGCAGAAAGTTTGGGACTTGGCCCAGTGGCCATAAGAGCTCACTTCCTCACAGCATTTCCTCCCCAGATGGCAAATGAATATTTCACCAGGGTACCACCTTATCTCACCTAGGTCAGCTGTGAAAGCTCATAACACATCCAGCTTCTAAATTTACTATTTCACCTGGTGTTGGATTCTTCCCTCTTCCCTCAGTGATAAACTGAGAAAACCTTTCATTTTTGTTTCAGAAATATTAAACACCAAATCCCAGGTCTTAAAGACATTACATTGCATTATATGTAATATCTTATAAAAGTAGGACAAGAGATATGAAAATCAAATCCCGTGGCCCACTCAGTTGTGGGAATTTCTTTCATTATAATAACCAGTGCAGCTAACATTGCTCAGCTACATCTAAAATTGTTCACATGCTTGTTCCATTTTCCTCTTCACAGCAGCTTTGCTATTAAAAAAAAAAAAAAAATTTAAAAATGTTTTGTCCATATACTGATCCCACAATTACACTGGCCAGCTTCTCCACAAGCTTTGGATAAATCCTACCTAGCTTTACCCTCTGGTATTGAGTACATCCAGATTCTTTCAAGTCTCTAACTTGTTTGATTCTCTCCACTGAGGAAGGGCTGTCCATCCCACATCATTCCAGCTCCAAATCAGCTTTTTCTTGTGAATACTGAGGCAAAAAGTCTCTGAATACTTAAGCCTTTTTCGCTCCATTGTAACTACCACTTCTTCTCCACCCATCACTGGGTCCTGAATTCACTTTGAAACTAACATTCCCAGAGTCTCTGCTCCTCACTATTTTCTGCTCCAGCTGGGCTTTGGCCTTCCTAATTTTGACACTAAGTTTCTAACACTGCTCCATCTATAAAGCTTGTCCTTGTTTCTACATCTTCTTCACTTCCTTTTTGTGATCTAGTTCAATGAGAACCTCCCCAACTAGCCATGCAGACCTTCTCCAGAAATTCAGTCTTCCCACATGGTGGGAATCATTCCTGAGCTCTCAGTAAGTTACCTTTAGAAACCAGCCAGCTTTCCTGGGCACTCTTCCCCTTCACAGCAGCTCCTGAAGGGATCATGCCAGGCAAACCTTGAACCAGACCCTGTTTGCTTCCCCAAAGACCAGGGTTCTCTGCTCACCTTCCAGCCTTCTTCTGTGCCCCAACCTCCAGTATCTTGCCGCTGCATCCCGGGCTGCCCTGTGTGACCAGAGCTGCCAGCAGCTCTGCCCTGCTTGTGAGGAGTAGGTTGAGTCAATCAGTGGGCTTCTGTCAAACCCTCACCCCGAGGAGGAGAGACTGCCAGCAGGATCGTGCTGGTTTGGAGCTTGTGCCTGTTCCCAAGGAGGGAGCACCTTTCTGCCTTGGGTGAGCGATATCTGTCTGTACTACCACACATTGCCAACCACAGACACTATTAAACTTTGTAAGACTCTTCCATAATAGTTGCCTTGAAGAGAAGAGCTGGCCCTCTATTTTTAGATAAGTGACAGCTTTTCTATCAATTACAGTGATACTTAATACAATGAAAGTGATATTTCTTTAAAAATCTGGACTTTGGAACTCCTTTCTGAAAATAAGGGGAATATCAGCTCAAATTACTGCTTATCAATTGCTGATGTAATTGTTTCATGTGAAATACAGCTTCCCAGTTTGTTTTCATTTTTAATTATTTTCTGGCTTTACAACCACATGCTTACCATGCTCCAGTCAAAGACTTCTTTTTTGAATTTTGATACAGGGTCTGAGTCTTAGAAGGGGATTCTGGCAGTTAAAAAACCAAAATAGTATTGTGTCAAGATTTTTTTTTAAACTTAATTAAGAAAATGACCATGTCTGTATTTTAGAACTTTATGAAGAACAACTACACTTTGCTCAATATGTGATTATGAAACATTGTTTTGTAAAAGCAAATATACATTTGAATGCATTGTGGGGGTAGGGAAAAGTTTGCAGCATAGTGGTAAATGGAGTCTTATGTCCCCAATAACAATAGCTTGTCAGAAAAATCTCACTCAAGGATAAAAATGGTATAATTATGGGGCCAATAAGATATATTGGTTTGGCACTGGCAGCAGTTTGCTAGGCTGGGTGGCTAGACCAGTACAGTCTGCACCAGTGAGATATGACCTTAATACCATGTTGCACTTCAATGATGTTTTTATAGCATCTGGAATCTTCAGTGTTGAAATTTAGATCCAAAAACGTAAAACATGATGAAAAAGGGGTTACCTTTGAGACTTTTCTCATCTGAAAGATTTAAGACTTCTTTTTCTACAGGAGAAAAAGATAACAGCTCTGTCAGAGCTGCTGAGTGTGGTACATGTGTTTTAGGAAGTTTTAGTCTGTAAGGTGAAAAAATAAAGGCACAGAGTGCTGGTTTAATTGTTACCATCTATACTCTTCCTTTCCTATGCCATTCTTTTTGATTCCTGAGGTTCACACTGCAGATTGTCACTACCAGAAACTCTAATTTTGGCATCAGAGATCCTAAAATGAGATCCTTATTCCTGGGGCTGAAGAACACACTGAAGATGGATAGAAATGCCAATAATTCTCAGGAATAACTATCACAGAAATTTAGGAACAGACACTTTGGACCTTCTAGTCTAATACTTTTTATTCCTGTCATATGTATCAGCCACCAATAAGGTTTTCCTCCAGACCTCAGAAGTTGTGTGGTTCTTTGCTGCCTTTGTTGCAGCAGAGTAGAACTCTGCAGCCCTTGACTATTTTGAGTTTTAAGGACCATGAAGCAAAGAAAATAATTTTTCCCTAATGTCTTATACCTTTGCTTTCAAGGTTCTAGGTTAATAGCGTTTGCTAGGCCATCTCTGTAAAGTAATCTCTGTTCACAAAGCATTATTTCTTATTCCCTATCTTGCCCTAGTTGTCTTTATCTATTCGGGTTTGCATGTTGGCACTTATGCCTAAGTACCTGAATGCTACCAGCAGGAACTTGATTCTAGTATCTACGTGAGCATATTATCTTCTAAATAATCACTCACCCCTGCCCAGAAAGCCACTCATATTTCAATTTTAGTTTAGCTTTATTTTTGTCTGCTTTGGGCACTTGCTATATCTGCCCAAGTACAAAGTTTGGAGACTGACCCAGGAGCAATGGACTGGATGCAATTTCCCAGTGCATCAAGTTCTACTTATCCAGTATTACTGGCAAACAACCTGCATCTTCCTTTTTATAAACTGACCAACTTCTGGCTTAAAACTATTTAGATTCTGTCCTACCTTATTTTCTCTGTATTTTCAAAGCAACCAGAACCTTATTGCTCTGATAGCTATAAACCATCCCAGTTTTCAATCTAGTTCTATTCAAAGACAATTTATACTCATTAGTTCCTGTGCCAGTATTGTTCTTGAGCATAAGTGGCTCTTTCTCTTCCAGGTGTTTTACCTGTTTAACATTCACAGAGAGTAACCAGGTCCTCTTTCAGCTTTTGCTTTTCTAAACTGAGTACGCTCTCCAGTCTAAAACACTTTCCATTACGGTCATCAATTCTCTGCACCTGTTCCACTGTGAATCCCCTCTCCCTCAGTCACTGATGCTCAGAAGTGCACACAATACTCCAGATAAGGTTTTGGCAGAGTCGCTTACACCTGCATGAATATGTCTTTTTCTCCCTACAATTACTTCAATTGACAAATCCAAGCACTGTGCTTCAAGGCAGCTTCTCATTAGTAGCTCATAGTCTGATTCTGATCAGTTAATACAGCCCAAAGCACTTATCCTCTCTATCATTCCCACCTGGCATTCTCACAACACTTTCTCCAATATATTTCTGCAGGAATGGTTTCATTCATATAGTGTTTGCAATTTTGATATTAGTGGTCAGGCTCATCAACTTTATCTGCCAAAGGCAATTTAGATAGGTAAGTCCCACTCTGCAATTCATCCCATCTATTTCAAATAGATTTCTAGTACAAACTTGATGACTCCACCCAAAGGTCACACAGACTCTGGGACACATGGGCCACATTCCCATGTAAAAATTCAGCCCTTGCCTAAGACCTTGGGGCCATTTTGTCACATGGTGGCCCTATAAGTCCCATGCCCTCCACCATCTTCCCAGTTCTCTCTGAGCTTACACCATTCCTGGCCAACCCAAACATGTGAAAACCAAAGCTCCCACACTGACAATCAGGTTCACCCACTCTGTGTAAATACTGAAACCTTCAGCCATGAATTACCCAACACCAAAGAGATACATAAGGTATGTTTTCACAGAAACCAGCTGGGATTGAGAAGGATGAACTGGAAGACAGCAACAGGGCTTGGAAGGGATATGAGGAGGAAGATGAGGACTGGACAGCTGCTCACCTTCCTCGAACAGTTGTATGGACAGACCAAGACTTGAGACAGCTTTAAAGTTTGATGAATCAGAGAAAGCACAGACTATGGGACAGCTCCAGCCATGGCTGCAGGAGGGGTAAGGGGAGCTCCTGAGGAAAACACTTTGTCCTAGATATCACAGAAACAATTGAAACTCACTACCATGGCCTTTCTCACTCAGAAACATTAAAGAAGAGAATGTTTATTGGCATTTATTTATGATATAAGCAGGCCTTTTTTTCCAGGATAATTTCTCAGATGATTTCTGAGTATAGCATGGGAAGGCCAATCAGGACCAGAGCAGTGTTTGGGAAATAGCCTTTGACTACATTTGCCTGCTTTTTCTCCTTTTTTGAAATGGGCAAAGCCAGAACAGACATGGGACAAGCCCACACTATCTCTGTAAAAGCTGTTGTTGCTGTCTAAAAGAAAATCATGGTTAGAAAGTAATTGCCTCTTTTCGTGTATGAAAAAACCCAGGAGCCCAGCAGTCATGTCTGATTTGATAGGCTGATCATTAAGGTAGGACTAAGGTCCATCTGTTCATTCCAAGGCCAGGGAAGCAGGACTTTCTCTGAATCTGCTTACCTGAGCAACTCCTGGTTGTTGTGGTTTGCTTAGCTGTCCCTCCAAGTTTCGCTCTCAGGCCCACTCTCATCCTTTGCCCTGACCACAACCTTCCCGTTCTCATCACTGCAAGTATTCTGGCACTTGGAAACACTAGGAGTCACTTTTTCAATTCCTTTGGTTTTGGGGTTGTTGTTGTTGTTGTCGTTGTTATCATTTCAGCCCAAGGAGTGAAGGTTGATCAGCACCTTGCTGACCTATTTAGGTGCAGCCACCAATCTGCTCCTACCAGTGAGGGTCAGCTCTCACCTGATGCAGTTGGACCCCTCTTGCTTCTGTCAGCTTTGAGGCTGCAGTGAAGTCTGTCCAGACCCCCAAGGCTCTCTTTAAGACGTGGTGGGCTAGAAGGCAGGTGGCTATCTCCTGCCACTGCATCTGACACATGGCTGAGAGGAGAAAGGAGAAGCAACTCTTGCATTCTGGGCAAGAAGAGTTCAAAATTAGGGGCAGAGCTGTGTGGGACTACACCAAAGGATTCCCAATAAGTCCTTACAGTGACTGGATAAATTTTCTTGTACAACACTGGTTTTGTGCAAGAGAAGAGACCTCTGCCAGCTATGGTCTCTCTCACACCTGCATTGCCCTAGTGACAAGAATTCAGGGTGGTGAGAGGGTCTGTGTGTGAGTAGCAGCCTGAGACATGGGCCTTGCCAGTGCCTGCCCAGGGGGTTGAAAAGCTTGGTAGAGGCTTGCCTACAAGAAAAATCATAATTTGTTGTTCCACTTGAGAAAGCCTCCTCCAGATACAATGCTGAGCATGATTTCAAGTGACTAACAGTTTTCCTCACATTTTCAGGTTCATCTTCAGCCAGTGACACAATATACAACTACAGGTAAGCTATATGTGTACCATCTTTCTATTGTTGGTGTGTTTTAAAGACTGTTAGACGTTAACAGCGCGTCTCAATATTACAGAGTAGCCAGTGAAAATGTCCACATTCTACTTTAAAATTTTCAGACAGTGAAGTTTAGTTGCCTTACCATAAAATCGTGCTAGAGATGTGCTAGAAGAACCAACATTTCTCAACCTTAATAAACCCTACCCCTCCATCCTAGAAAAGTTTTTTTGAAAATATGTCATGTCAATGCCTCTGAAAAATAGGGCATTAGATATGTTTCATAAAGAAATAGAAATTCATAAAACTGGGATTGCTCTGTATTTTTTATTCTCTCATAGTCCATGCATCCACCTGGCACTTAATGCATCATAAATGCTATAATAAGCATGTCAGTGCACGCATCTATTTAATTTTGGCAAGTTCTTGATTGCAGTCTTTTGTATGGAGGCAGTTGCAGATAGGAATTGTGACAGACAGTAAATCTAACTGACTTTGAATTGGCAACAATAGCTATAATGAAGATTTGCATTTTTAAAGGCGTGTAATTAACACCAGTATTAGCTTCTTCCTCCAGCTAAAAAGTCAAGCTGAACTACCTTTTGCTGAACTTGTGTTGGGTTGTGTATTTCTCTTGCTTTGCTGACAAGTATAAAGCATTCAGATCAGCTGCTGCCCAGGTACTGTTTTAAATATTGCTGCTAAAAATGGTTAACCCATGAGAGAGAAAAAGCAGGACAAATGGGTAGATGTGCTGGGAACCAACGGATGGAACAAATACATAGCTTATTTCAGGGCCTGATCTGAGACATTACTCCTAGAAAACTTGGGCTTTACTCTGTTTTCTATGGCAAAATTACACAATGCATAAGCAAGAAAAAATTTCCTTCCATAGTTCATTCACTTTTATTGTATTTCATATGCACATTCACCTAATGCACACAATAGCAAACAGAAATGGCTTTGGTGTCCTTTATGTTGCCTTAGCCTTTAGACTCTCAGTTTGAACACACCCCTACGAAGGCATGACATTCAATCCAGTTGTTTCAATTTTTTCAAACACCACAAGATACATAACAGAACAATATTATGGTAGACAGCGTACTAATGATAATGATTTTGAACAACTTAAAAACCACATATCAATTAATAAGTCTGAGTTCCCAAAAGATGCTGTTTACTTATTATTTCTATTTTGGTTTTTTTACTTTCCAGATATTGCTTCTTTAGTTAAAATCTCTTTCAGCTTGTTTAACAAGCTCAGTAATTGCCAGTAGTAACACTGAAGAATGCTTTACTTGAGCTTTTTCTGGGCCAGACCCTGAGGTTTCTATCTGAAATTTACTCAGTTCTCTTCCAAACAAAATTTCCATGAGATTTGATTGGTTCTTGCCTTTTGAAAGCTATGAGTATAAGTTGTTTTATAGGATGCAGAGCAGTTTATGTGAAGAATTCATCAAACCATACGGAGAGTTAAAAAGCAAGACTAAGCATGAACCTTGTAGATGCCACTGTGGGATGTGAGATGAAGTCCCTCCCAGTCTTGTTTATGACACAGCATGGAAATTTTGGTTCTCTAAGTTAAAGTTTTTCATATGTCTTTTAAATGCATGGTGTTGTACCAGAAAGCTGTTTTGAAAGCTCTTAAGTTGAAGGATGCTATGCAGCAATCCTCTATGACTGGATAAACTGTGCCATTTTAAAATAAAATTTTAAAAGCCAGATTGAGTATTGCTCCTGTAGTATTTATTTGAATTATGATTACGGTTTCAATTGGAAAATAATTATATACATTGTTTTACTAGTACATTACAGAATCAGAGAATCACTGTATATTCTCAGTTGGAAGAGATTACCTTTCCATATACCTCATATTTGAATTAAATTCTGCCATTAGTTTTCAGTTTATTTATAAGAAAGTACATTCTACAATTGAAATTAATCTCTAGGGGGAGACTTATAAAAGAGTGGATTCATCAAGAGGAAAACATGCTTGACCTATCTGACATCCTGTATGGCACAACTGGCCAGGTAGATGAGGGAAGAGCAGTGGATGTCGTCTGACTTCTGCTTTGAGGGTGACAAAGCACTGGAATATCTCCTTCTCTGGAGATATTTGAAACTTGCCTGGGCACAATCCTGTGCAGTCAGCTCCAGGTGAATTTGTTTCAGCAGGAGGGTTGGACCAGATGACTCCACTGTGGTCCCTTCCAACTCCAACCATACTGGGATTCTGTAATTCTGGGATTCTGTGGGTGTTGTTAGTGTCATTATGACATCAATTTATAGAATCAATTTATTTATTTTTTTTTCCTACAGAAATGCACACACATTATTAAAAGTGTGACAAATAGAAAAATGATTTGTTGAGTCCATGAGAATTTAGAAATATGCCAGCATGTTTTTCTTCTGCATCCTAACAAAAGGGTGAAAAACCAGCAAGGGGTAGCTTCCAACCTAAACTTTAGAAGGAGAAACTAAAAACAAACAAGCTAAAGGCAGAAAATTAGATTAGATCTGATACGAAATAGCTTCTAAGGCTTACAGGAAAATAAACTGCAACTAAGGCAATGCTACTTAAATATCCTGAGGAAAACCACACAAATGAAACAATCTCTATATGTTTGCTTATTCTTATTTCATGTGTGTGCTGTTCCTTGCTCTGAATACATAGAGCCATTCATTGCATTCAAATATACCTTATCTTTTGGTTATGGACACAACTCCATTCTGCTTAGGTGAGTCAGTGGCATCCCTGAAAGATGCTAAGTGGTCAGAAAAGCTAGAGCCCCTTTCATCTTCTGCCAGCAGAGGATCCGGCCCCCGGATACTTACATACAAAAGGAGAGCCAAAAAAAAGTATGCTGTCAGGAAAAGCCTCCATTTGCTGCTACTTTGCTCATCCAAACTAAACTGCAACTTTTTTTCCCCTAAATGTGCATAAAATATGTCAAGTAGAAATCAAAAGTATTCTTTGTAAACAGGAGCAATTCTGCCCAACCTTGCAGCTATATTGAAAAAAAAAGATAATAAAACAGACAAAAGAGGGTCCATTTGCACACTCATTTTCCACAAGATGTTTTCACTTCATCTTACAGAGATATTATAGGGCAAGCCAGGAAAGAAAAGTAAAAGCATCTGAGCAATGCATCTGCAGCCAAACCATTGCTTGCTGACCCCACTGGCACTGCATCAGCCGAGGTGAAGGTAACAATTCAACCATCCCAGACAACCAACAACTAGACCAACACTGTGGCCTGGTATGGAAGAAGAAAACTTTTCAGTAGGACAACTCTGCAAAAATCTTACATGTTACTGCTTTAGACAACATATAACAAAGTGCAAAATTATTTCAGCCTTCATTTCCATCTTCCTTCATGAAAAGGAGTACCTGTACCTGCTACAAAGAAGGTAGATATTTAAAGACCCAAACTCATGGCCAAAATAGATGAAATAAGCATAACTACTCACTTCAGACCTAACAAGTGAGTCAGCAGTCAGATTCTATTTCCCATGTTGAAGTCAGAAAACAAATTAAGCTGACAGCATGCCTCTAATGGTGACGACATCACTGAAAGCAGAGTTATTTTCAATCTCTACAGCACCAGTAAAGGAGAAGCGTAAAAGAGAGAAAGGGAAACTTAACTTTTTACTCATGCCTACTCCTAACACATTTGCTTTGTACTTCTTCGTCAAGTTAAGTATTTTTTGCTATTGCTATTCTGCGTTTAAAAGTATATATGTATTTTTCAAAAGCTTGTAACAGTATAAAAGATTTTTCTTTTTTCCTTTACGAAGCACCAACACATAAGATTTACAGCAATTTTAGCCTTGTATGAAGTGGGAACAAGTCCTCCAAATACTTTCAAATTGCACCTAAATGAAACAGAGTCTAAACCATTTGCCAAAATGTTCAAAAGTGACCTTATATGAAGTCTGTCAGTCTTCAGATACCCAACCTGTGAGCCCCACAGGACAGTATAAAATGTGGCTATACATCTGCAAAAATACCTCTCTCTCTCAACTGCATGTCTTTCTTTTAAAGTGGAGGTGGAAAAGCTTCTGCTTTTTGACAGTACAAAAACTGTGCTTTGAAGAGTTTCCTAACTTGGAAAAAAAAGACTTTCTGGGACAGCGGCTGAGAGACACTATTAGGGTGGATACAGAGAGACTCGAGGGGATTTGGGAAAAAGGCCTTTCTACATGAAAAGCCTGAAGCAGAGTGACATAAAAAATGCATGAGACTGAGAAACAGTAGAAAAGAAGATGCATGAGTATACAGGCCCTTGAACAAGGTAAAGGAGAAAATGAAGAAATAAGCCAAGACAGACTTCTGCCTAGCTACGAGGCTGAACCTGAGTAAGAAGCAGAAAGAAGCGAAAGTCTGGAAGTGTTGAGGGAGATGGGAGCAGCCTGGCTGTGTCAGTGAGTGATGATATGTGAGGTGATGAGAATGTTGCAGCAACAGGACTGCAACTCCTGGCATTGGCAACAGACAGGAAGGAAATGCTGAATTGCCAATATGCAGTTCCTGAAGGTACATGATTTAGTGAGAAGCTGATGACTTGACAAGGAGGATTAGGGAGGTTGAGTTTCTTGTGCAGCAAATGGAAAGTTATTAAGAGAAGTGGAAGGAAGCTTTTGGATGCACTACATAAAATACGCAGGTAATTAAAAAATAATGATGACTTGGCACCACATGAGGTGGATGGGCACCTCAGATCCACTTCATGTATTGCAAGGGGAGTCAGCAATGTTCTGCCATGTGCCAGCTTCAAGCTGCATGAGAAGGATGAAGAATACCTTGAAAGAAACAGAAGAATGAAGTTAAGAAAACTGTGTCTGTCTTCAGAAGATAAAATGGAGAAAAAATGTACAGAGGACTAAGAGGACTGAGAAAACGCAGTCAGAGCTGGCTGGATGGAAATTAGTGACAGATTTCCTGCTTGTCTCCAAGGAAAAAATAAACCCAGTGTGGAATGTCACACTTCAGGCAAGAACATTCACAACATGATATATCATGAATGTAAAAGGTGTTTCTGTAGACTAAAGTGTACAAATTTTGTCATACAGATGAGTGGTGCTTTAAGGAGCTAATAAAGAATCTCTTTGTCCTGAGAAACTATTAAACAAAAAAAAACTGTAGCAATGAAATTAATAATTAAGGAAGCCTTGCAACAGACCAATTCAGCACTCTCTGGAGATGGCCATCTTATCACAATTTACACTCTCTCTTAACCAACGTCATTAGTAGTGGTTCTAGAAAGCAAAAAGGAATGAGGTACTGAAATACTGCAGGAACACTGTCAACACTGATCAAAGCCCTCATCGTAGCTTTTGTTCAACTAGGGCGGGCAAGCAGCTCATTTGTGCACAGCAGAGGAGCATTCATTCTGATGAAGCAGGCAAAATAACGTCATTCCTTCCTGAAAATTGTGATTTTTAAAATAGCTTATTTGAAGTCAGACAAAGTTTCAGTTTTGCTGAAAGTGAATCAGTAGAGAAGGAATATAATCCTGACAACTTGTTTAATCCTTTCTACTATCTATGGTGATGTAATACCAAAGACTCTTAACTTATAGGTCCAATTATGAACTCAAAATTTACTTCTTACTGCAAGCATTAAGCTAAGCCATTGGAAATTTTATCCAGTTGTAACAGATTTAATGAGACACTGAATGGTTGTTTGTTTCATTAATCTTGTATCAAATTACTTTAAACAAGAAAATACTGGCAGATTTCTACAAATGTTTAGAGCATCTCCCTAGCTTATCACTGTTAACACAACAGCCTTTACTATTTCCTGTGATTCACTAAATATTGATACAAGTATATATAGATTTAACTGGCTATTCACATCCAAGACACAACTGCTCCTTATGCTCTTTAAAACTATTCTGCTCTTTTCCCTCTTTAAAAAGTCATCTTCTATTCTCAGCATTCCCTCTCCATTTTATCCTATATCTTAAATTGCCTTCATTGGCACTTACTGGAAAATGACCAACAAGCCAAAAAATCTTCCACCATCTCCCCTCCTACAGCATCTTGCCCATATAGTAGTAGATCAAGTCCATACCACTTGTCAGCTTAAGCCCAGAACCTCCAAGTATCAGACAGCAGAGACTTCACAGCTTCTGATTCACCTGTCTCCTATGTACCATTTTGCAACACTAAAGCTCTAAATAAGGGACCACATCTTAACACAGTCTTCAGCTGCTCTGCAGTACAGGATAAATGTTGCTGCCTCCTCATCCTGCTACTCCTTTTGGCAAGGTTGTGACTCTGGAGCAAGGCCTTGAGCACGTCTTTGCTCCATCAAATAGGACAAAGTGGGTCAACAGATGGGGCAGAGTGAGGTACTTATGGGGGGGACAGGGTTGTTTCATCTATCATATTTGTCTTCACTGCTTACAAATAATGAGCTGTCTTCTACCATATTCATGCTTCCCTTCAGTAAGCACTGACTTTGGGGGATAGAAATGTGCACGCTAGAACTGGATCATTGCAAGGTGCTGATATGATTGCTGGGGATAAAATATCCATACTTAAAGCAGGCACCTTTTCACCAGTAAATCACTCGTGGAAGGAAGGGTGCCAGTATGCTTTGGAGTTTGATAGCTCCCAGCCAATACTGGGTGCTGAAAAAACACTTCACGGTCAGTCAGTCATCAGTGAAGTTCCTTTTTGACATATCAACAGCACACAGGAGTGTGAATCTGTCATTTCACTGAATCACAGAGGGGCCCAGGGCTCATACAGGGAGCTGAGGAAAACACTACCCCTACACAGTCTGTTGTACAATGTACACAATTACAATCCTTATTGATTTACATCTGATGATGTAACAAGTTTTATTGATCACTGGAGATCATTTTTGGACATGATCACAAACCTGGGCCTCATCTGGCACTGCTTCATTCTCCACAGGGCAAAAGGCAACACACAAAGGTGAGATGCTGATGGAAAAGTGAGTGAACTGTCTTCAGAGAATACATGGATCTTTCAAACCACTAGAGGTAACAAACTAAATTTTTAGGTAGGATCACTTCAACAGCACATATCTTGGAAAATATCCCCAGACTACTGGGAATGAGCATCAGGTGTTGTCAGGCAGGATAAAGGACAGCTGTCAGCTCAGTCTGGAGAATCCTGTTCAGTATACCTAAGGGTCAGTAAAGACAAAGTGAAGATTTCTAGATTTAAAAGGGATTCTTGATTAAGAGATGCTGGATAATCTATAAAAGGAAGTGAAGAGTAAGATTGTTAAAGTAGATTTGTTGAGCAGCTTTCAAGGAGACCGAGGCACTATTTCATTGGGAGGGCATAAAATCAGGAAATTTAGGTAGTAAGGTTAAATAGCAAAAAATAGATAAACTAGGGTTTTCTTGTCAGTAGGGTCTTTAAATCAGACCTAATTTGATAACAATAATAAAAGGGTCTGTGACCCTTAAATTCCTAGATCTGGGGGAAGTAGGGTGCATAAATAATGCTATGGCCTCCTCTAGAGTTCTTGTGTTTTATATCAATGACTTGTGAAGATGAGGAGTTTTTTATTGCTATGTTATTTTGTATAATACAACATCATATTCTACCTCTATCACCAATGTATTGTTTTTGGTTTTGTTATTGGTTTTGGGTTTTTTTGTTTGTTGGTGTTTTTTTGTTTGGTTGGTGTTGTGGGTTTGTTTTTATTCATGAATAGCTATCTTGTGTCGAATTTAACCCAGGAGAACCCTGACCCTTGAACACTGATCCTTGTTCATACTCTACCATTTCCTTTTTGTCTCAAAATACCACAATCTGAAATTTTAATCTGCTTCTCCATGTTCCACTGCCAAGGGGTGACAACTTGCACTCAGTATTTGACAGCAGGTTTCCATGTAAGATTTCAAAGCTCAGCAAAAGGTTTCTTTTACTCTGTGGTGAACAGGATAAATTTTGTCATTCAGAAGATAAATCTGAGCTATCTGTATGTACAGAAACACTAAAATGAGAACATATGTTGGAGACAGGTATGCTGTAATGAGACCATATTTTATTGAATTCCAGATTTCCACTCAGGATGTAGAAACCACAGGCACAATTATTTCCTGCTAGCATAGTGACCACAGATAAAACTCGGATAAGTAATTCCATCGAGCCTGATGCATTATACTTTACCCTTTCAGTGCAATTTTATGTAAACATACTTACATCCAGAAAACCTATCGTTTTAAGCAGTGAATCAGATACTGTATCTGTAATATATATAAGATTTAGAATTATTCTTATTGTCATTATCACATCTACTACACTTGCAGGATTATAACTTCAAAGAAGAGCCTGCCAGAAGAAAATGCAGGAAATGTTTGCATTCCTGTATGATTCCATCATCCAGGGGCCTGTAATGGTGAAAACACCCTTCAGCAGATGTTGTTTGAAAGGTCAGGTTAAATCTTAATACACAATAGACATTCATTTCAGTTCTTCCCTTTTTAGTTATTGATTATAACTCTGATTTGTACAGCAAATCCTTCAGGTGTCTCTGCTATGACAACTCCCACCAGTTGGAAACTTCTTGCAGCACTTTGTCTCTCTTCCCCTGGTCTTTGTCAGCTTTCTAAACACCAGTGAAATCATCCTTTCAATATCCCAATGAGGTTAAGGAGATGTTCTTTATATCTGCACCTAAAACAAGTAGTTCTAATTAGCAATAAGGCTTCCTTAGTTTATTTTGGCAGAATGTATTTACGTTTCTCCAGTCAAGGCCCCCTCACACTTTTGAAAATATCATGAAAAAAGACTAAGTCTCCTTAGCTGAATCTCATCTGTATGAAGTGACTGACTAAATTACACAATTGTCCTTTGTGTTGTGCTAGGAATTGAATGCAAGTGTCTTGAGAGTAAGAGACTCTCCTTGTCTATTAGCTATACAAATAAATGGTATTGATTATTTTTTTAACTCCTTGGAGGTTTATTCCCATATAAATAAGGACAGTATGTTCTGTGTATTTTCTTGTGCATTAAATTCAAATTATACACCTCAGTGCTATGGTCATAATACTTGAAACAGAATTTCACACTTTCGCACTGTATTTACTGTTTCATATTCTATTCAGAAGATACTGCATCATAATTCCCACCTAGTGCACTACTAGACCTTCTACATGAGTGTCAGATTGTGAGGTTTGTTACCATAGTTTCCTTTGGCTTTCTCCCCGCTTTTATGTGTATTTTAAAAATGCAAGTTCAAGTTCCCAAATATTTTTCTGATAGAAATATTAGTAAACTAATTTTGGTTTATATTTACTATTTGGGGGGCATGGCTATGGTGGTTTACTAACTCTGCAATTAATTCTGCACTAATTGCAAAGAGTGAGTAGGTACTACTTCAAAGATAAGCTAAGCATTAGATACCACCAACCATAAGCAAGCTTTCCTAATTTCTGCCACACACATATCAAGAGGCTGCCTGTGGGAAAAGACAGGTAAGTACTATTAAGCTGATGTCTCTCTTGCAAAAGAGTGACATTTTGGGGAGATTTGTTATAAACAAGAGGAAAAAAAACGGTGCAACGTGTGAAGCCCACCTAATTCATATGACAAGTTAATGGAATTTTATACAGCACTGTCAGTTCAATGCCATATGCTACCCTTTTCCTAACAAACGTGATCAAATTTTCCATTGCAATGCATATAAAACATCCGTGTGGATGCACCACGATTGCAACCACTTATGCAAAGGTGAAATCAACGCCCACAACCAAGTCTGGTGACAGACAGTTATTAGCAGTGACTGCAGTCAAGCAGAGATAGCTGTGCCTAGAGGGAAAGAGGTAAAAAGAGAGGTCTGCTGCCACAGGTGAAAGCACTACCTTGCTTTGGCCTCAGACAAAAGGAATGAAAAATAGGAGCCACTGTCTTGAGGCAAAATGTCTTCAGCATCTTACCTCTTGCTGAGAGAATGATCCAACTCCAAGCTTAGCAGGATTTGAAAGTCAGAATCCCCCGCATCTCCCAGAGATTAACTGATATGTTTGTCTTCCCCGTGGAGACACTTTCCAGATGATTTTCTTGCCCTGAAGTCTGTTCTTCCACAGTAGCTCCTACTAAAATTCTGATCCAGCTTTCTCTTTTATAAAATTTAAATGTGTGGTGTGATAATGATGAAACCCCAGAACAATGAAATGGCATACTTCTACCTACTCTCTGTACTTCAGTGCCTGAGAAAAGGTCAGATTTCTTCTGTTTGCAGCCCTCTTACCTGCTAGTGCTGAAGGTCTTTTCCCCTGTTTTATTTTGGATTTCTAAGATGCATACAGGGAAGGACAAAAGAGGATCTATGTAAAAAATTCAGAAACTATAACCAAAATATGACCCTCCTCCTCCTCTAAAAAGAGTTTTAAATTCAAACAAGTAATTTAGAATATATACCTATGGGAAGAAAGGACTAGACAACTACGAAAGGAAAAGAGATCATGGAGTTTTTTAGTTAGAAGACGGAAGATTTTTATAAAGAGGGACTTATTGAACTATGTGAAATGCAAGCTTAGGTTTGGTGTAGTTTTCTTGTTGTGATTGCCACCTTCAGTTCTCAGGTTCTTCTCCCTAATGGCACATCTCAGATGTATGTACCTGACTGCGTAGTCGATGTAGGTACAAATGCCTGAGCTTTGATAAATTCAAGAGAAATATCCCCACGGGGGAAACTTTTATTTCCACAGGGATGTAAGGTAATGTTTCTTTTTTTTAACATCATGAATTTTTACATGAATTCAGGGGGGTTTTTTTAAGTCCTGGTTTGTGTGTCAACCACGTAATGTATGACTGCTGTAAAAAATGAGTTTTATGTTCAACATTTCAGCAGCCAGTTTGAGACTGAAGTGACCTGGTCAGACTACAAAAAATTATTCCTTGCATTATGATTAATATCATAGTGCAAACATTATGATATTAAGCATAAAGACTGCCAAGAACTACTAAATTATCTGCTTTCTATTGCCTTGTTCTAAATTTCATACCATTACCCGCCAGAGTTCTGCAAATTGACCACACTGGAAGGAACCAGTCCCAACACCTCTTCAGCCCTTAACAGGGTGGGTTGGTTGGTGGGGTTTTTTTGAGGACAACAGAAAGTAAAAAGGGTAGGGTAAGTTCTGATGTGGATCTGTTCCCTGGTCTAACTCACCACATGATAGCACAAGCAATTGCACTCCTTCAAAAGAGAGGTTGATGCGACTGAACTGCAGTGCACAAGCGGAGGGCACAAGTGCTTCTCCTGGCTTCAGGTGATCATTCAACTGTGACCTTTTACTCCAGATATGGAAGTCTCTGTAGGACCAGCTGAAGACTGATTCATTATGAGCAACACCCCTATCCATTCCTTTGTAACTCTTTGTAGATAGGTAGTTATGCTTACATGAAGTGGGATCAAAAATGCTACCAAGCAGAAACAGAGGTCGCCTGTGTTCATCACAGCAGTGTGTGTGCACATGCATACACACTTTTAATTATTAGCGCTCTTGCCACACCTCCCACTCCAAAAAACCTTCCAAATATTTAAAGAATGTTAACGTTTATAAAGGATGGAACAAATCGTGTGACCTGTCAAAATCTAGAAATGCTCCAGGGCAGTGGGGGTTGTTGAACACTAAGTGGTGGCCTTCTCAAACAGTTCTGTAAAGTTTGGCTTCAACAGCATGAAGCCTGACACCAGTGCTCACCCACCTTCAGTTACTGGGCTCATGTTTCAAGGATTCAAGGATCTTCAGCAGCAGCCAAGCCATCTAATGTTGCAAGACGATGGGCGTTTATGCCAGTGCTTAGCATTTTAGGAGAATCATGTAATACCCCATACACTCCGTTTATATGTTTGCGTACCAGCTAACAGCTGAGAATATAAAGTGAAGTAATAAGGGCCGTTTTAGGAACCTGTAGGATTTTATTTGACAGCTTTATCTTCATGTTTCTTGCCGTGTGGAAGTATGACTTTCCTGCTTCGAGGCAACTCCTACTCACGCAGTCCAACAACTACTTAAACGGTGTTGCTACAAAAACAAATTCCTACCCCTTAATTCCTTTCCCTCTTTGCCTAATGATATTCTGCGAAACACCACGTCTCGCCCGCCTCCCGACTTCTCCCTCCACGCTTGTTTGCGCAAACAGACTTTCCGTGTCTCCCATTCCCCGCAGCCCGAGGGACGGTGGCATCCCAGGTTCCTGCAGCCGCTCTCCGTGGGGCCAGGCCGGGCCCGCCCCGGCGGCGGCGCTGGCGCTGGGAGTGCAGCCCCTCACAGCAGCGAGTGCAGAAAACGCCGCGCAGGCGCGGGCCGGCCCCGGCCGCCGCCATGTCGTGAGCGGAAGCCGGGCCGGGCCGGGCCGG
>WEKY01052798.1:8262-26332 GCA_013390045.1 Picathartes gymnocephalus | reverse complement strand
GGGGGGACGGGGCGAGCGCCGGCCCCTGCACGCCGCTTCCTCTCCGGGGCACTGACTCACGGCCGGCACCGGCCGGGACTCCCCCGCCCGCGCCGGGCTCGGGGCGTGTTTCCCGGGACCGAGCTGCTCCCGGCGCGCTCCCTCCCCTTCCGCCCCGTTCCCGGGAGGGAGTAACCTGCCTCCGCGGCGGCCGCCGGCTCGGGTGCTTTTGTTCCAGCGGGGTGTCTGGTTACTGTCACGGCGAGTTTCCCTTCCCAGGACGGCCTCGCCGCCGGCGCGACTCGGGCTGGCCTGCCCTCGCCTTGCCGCCGCTCCCCGTGCGGGTCCCGCCCGGTGCTGCTGCCCCCTTATCTCGGCAGGATGGGGTTGCCGGCAGTTTCGCAAGCGTTTGGGAAACCGCAGGGACGTGAAGGGTGGTGAAGCTTTTTGCTCGGCGGCGTTGCCGGGAACATCCCCGGCGTGCCGCGCAGTGTGGATTTCCCGCTGTGGTAGCGGGGAGTGTGTGTTGTGCCTGTCCTTGTTAGGCAGGACGCCTGTCAGCTTTCCTAGGCTGGAATAATGAGAGTGGCTGGAATTAGAGTCACTTGCGACCGAGGCCATAGAGGCTTTCAGCTATTTTAATTTTTTTCCAGCTACTGTTGTTTTGGATTTGTGTAAACACTGCACCTACACAGTCAGTTGTGCTTGCTCCGAGTCCCTAGTAGCCCACAGTGCGTGTGCTACTTTGTGACCAGATTCCACCTGAAAAGAAAAAGCTGCTTCTGACAGTGCAGCTTCGACCTGAATCGGCTCCAGCTGATGCGAAGCCAGGCTGCTTCAAGTGATGCTGATGTGGAACACTGTGGATACAGGCCAGCTCACAACAATTAGTCGCAAGGTTAGGACTCTCTCCTTGGTGAGAGCAGCAAAGAGAGACCAATGCAGAGTTTCTGCAGTATCCGGATTTGTCCTTTTTATCTTTGTCTTTTCATCCCTCTGCTGAAAGTCACTGTATCTCAGGGAGTCAGAAGAACCTACAGTCCAGATCTGACAGGTAGATATATCTTTTAAATTCTTGCCAAGTACTGTAGTTACTTTTAAATTCTTGCTAGTTATTCACTGACTTCTGGAGTAGTGATCTTAGGAGTAACTACAATAGTACTGTGATGCTTTAAGGGTGGGGCAGAAGGTGGTAGGGGAAAACACTTAGATTACTCATTTAGAGAAAAGAGCTGTTGCTTTAGTCTTTGATGCTTACTACATGCGGTCTAACTTCAATAATAGTATATATGATAGGTAGAAAAAGAGATTACGTTATTTGAAATGTGTGTACTTGCGTGATTATACTTAATTGTTTTAGCATATTTCAGACATCGTTTGTTTTTAAATTGCTTTCTTAAACTTCTTGGAACAAGTGTATTTTATCAATTCCTAAAAAATAATTAAACTTTTATATTGACACAAGTCTACAGTAGTTTATCACCAAAAAATTTCTAGGACCACTAATAAAACATGAAACAGCATGAACTGACAGGTTTGCACTCTAAGGCCCTAGTCTAGAGTAAACATTTAGTTCTTAAAAAGGCCAAGCTGCACCTGCAAAAGCTTCTCAGATGACACTCAAAAGGAAAAAGTTACTTAGAAAGGTTGCTTATGTGAAATGACTATTTAAGAAGATATATTTTAGTAAAAATAGGTAAGTTTAATTCAAATACATAGACAAGTGACCTAAATACATAACTTAGATTTTTGATTTGCATGAGTTGTGTTTATCTGTAGCATAGCAATATCCTAATTACAGACCCTATTCTGCATGAGTATCCTTAGGCAAAAATATTCTTACATTTGCCTGAAACTCATTGTGATTTCAGTCATAGTTTGATACTAATAATGTCTTTAGCTGTAGCTTGAGTAAAGCATTTCCACAAACCTCTCAGATTTGCTGACACAGTTTTTGTAACTCTGTATTATCCACATATGGAATTACATATTTTTGAGCTCTGAAACTCAGCTCGGACACTTTCCTTGTCCTAACGACTCACAGAGTTTTTAATTGACTTGATTTTTCATTTGTTTCCCGGTGCAGTTCTGTAGTTACAGTGTAGTTACATCAAGGAGGTGATACTCTGTGATGGGTGAGCAAATTTAGGAGGAGTAGAATACCTTTAAATAGCTTTACTTTGGAAGTGTAGTTAATCACAAACAGCTGCTGTTACTTAGGTGTGCAGAACAGTAGAATATAGTCTTTCTTAAAAAATAATGCAGACAATCTTTTTTAGATAAAATATGGCTTTATGTTTTTCAAAAAACTTTTTCAGGACTTCTGTTTCTACAGATGCAAATAGGTCAGTGATTCACATTGTATCTCTGACAGCTTTTTCAATGTATAAAGTTGTTACAGTATTTTAAAAATATTTTTTCTGTATAATACGATGTGTAGTTTCAGTTTCATGTTGTAAATCACAGCACCTTTAAAGCTTGTGGAATGATGCTGTCTCTTATTGATTCAGGGTCTACGCAGGATTCATAACAAACATAGGTTTGTTTTTCAGGGTGAGAATACGCCTGTTATTGCAAGTCATCTGCTTTCTAGCAAATTAAGTATTGATGAGTTGAGTTTGCATTTGAATGCCTGAATAACTATCCTGATCCTTTGATCTGTACTCCCAGCTATGCATATTAATATTTACTGGAGGAGAACGAATACAGATATTGCAGCCAAATTTTGGACACCAGTATGTTGAAAGGAGATCATAAGGAGATGCCATTTGCTAGACTTCCTGGGAAGCATTTGTGACAACTATTGTTAGGAGTTTTAATTTAGATGCTCCAGATTGGCTGTGGAGCAAGTTCATTTTTTTTTTTTTTTCTACTGCTCTTGACAGGGTTTATGGTCACTTGGTCAGGTGTTTAAATAGATGGTATGAATCTTCCTTCACAAAGTTCTTTGTGTTATAATCTGTACCCAGGATTATTTGAACTTTGCATAAGACAAGGGGTATTAGCATTTAACAGTCTTGCTGATACTTTAAAGAAACTAGTATAATGTAAATTTTGCTTTGTAATTTCATCCTGATGTCAGTGTGGCATTCTCTGTCATATTGACATTTCTGGCCTGGAAGCTGAAATTTGTCAGATGTCTTGCCACCTGTAGCCTTGAGCCTGTGGTTGTGATTGTCTCTTCACATTCTGTACTGTGTAATCAGTGTTGTACTTGTCTTCCACAGGAACAAAAGCTATATTTACAGTCATTTCTGGTATAGCCAACACAGGTAAACAGTTACAGCCAGAGTGGAATCGCCTACATGGACTGGTCTGTGGGGATTTTGAAGACTATCCATTTTCTCTCCGTTATAGACAGAATTCTGAGCAGCACTCAACTGTCGCTTCTCATGCATAACTGCTGTCAGGACAGTTGCATTCTGAAGTCTGAGTTTTTCACTGATTTGTGGGGGGACGTTTTCTTGTACTGAGTTAAAAATGGGAATTGGAAATTTAATTCTCATCTAAATAAGTCGTATATACTATATTCCACAAACTGCTGTGATAGATAACAGATCTTATATATATATAAATTCTATCTTGAGAAGCACATGATCTGCATGAAAAGTGTTGTGGGGGGGAGGGTGTGTTCAAATTTTTCATATCCTTATTGGCACCATTTTACGTGCTTTGTTCATCAGTTAACACAATCCTAGTCCGTGACATAGTAATGATGTTCTTTGGTCAGCTGAGTGGGGCAGGAGAAGGCAGGAGCTTTACTCTGTTGAATTCAGTACCTTCATGCACTACTGTGTGCCCTCTGCAGCTCTTGGTTTCCTTGTAAAGGTGTTGAGTTTAACTTCTTTGAATGGTTCTGTTGGTTTTCTTATGACATAGGCTGTTCTTGCTATTGTTTTGTTTGTTGTAATGTAGGCAGTATTTCTTGCCCTAGCTGGGACATGTAACACAAAGTAGATGTAAGCAGATTGACACATTTAAAGGTTTGTCTGTCATCTTTGAATTGGTTGTGGTCTGTCACACTGACTGTAGTTGTTTGTCATTTGAAATGCTTGACTTAAACTCACAATGATACATAGACTGAGGTGGGCGTTTAATTATTTCTGCACATCAAAAATATTAGCTTTGTGTGTTGACTGATCTTGGCAGTTGGCAGATCTACCAGCTTTAAGAACTCATTCAAGATGCTGTTTTGGAGTTGTGGTTTTTTTCTGTGGCACTTGGTTGGGGGAGGTGTTTTGTTTTGGGTTTGGGGCTTTTTTTTGGTTCGGGTTCTTTTTTTCACCAGATACAATTCATAACCACATTCCAATGGTGAAACTTTAAGCAGTTTTTCAGGCCAGAGTAAATTTGTATAATTGGTTTTTGTTTGGTTTTTTTTCAGTCTTGGTGACTGTCAGGAGGAGAATAATTTAATCAGTAAAACTGGAAAAAATTAGAATTCTTTCAGGGACTTTTTGAGTTTGGGCGAAGTGGTTGAGTACCATGGTTGCTCTGCTATATGCTTGCATATGTGATACTGTGCTACTTATTCTCTCCTTATTCCCTGAAATAAGATTAAACACCTCGCCCACTGGAAACAGAGGGGAGAAAAAATCCTATGTAACAAATGGGAAAATGAGGCTCAACAGCTTAGTGACTCCATCTAGCATCATTCATGGAGTCTGTTCTAGAACTAGATGAACTTTGATTTCCCGGGACCTACTCTAGTGCCTTGACCACAAAGTTACTGCTAGTTCATTCCTATCAGTAAGAGTTACCATACTCTTACCTATCAGTAAGAGTTGCCTTTGATGCAAGTAACCTCTGTGGTATGCTTAATGTTTCTCTTGACTATTTTTGGAGGAAATGTGCTACCATTTTTTTATTATTAATTTATTTATTTATTCAGTGAAGCCATTCAATTGTGTATGAGTATGTATCTTAAAAATACACTATTATTGTCTAGGTCTGTTTCCTGACAGCTTCTAAATTTAACTTAAAATAAATGTTAAAAGAAAATTTACATAATTTAATCCAGGCATTAATTGATTGAAACATGCTTAGCTGTATGTAGATGATGTGAAGAAATGGTATTTTGTGATTTTAAATGTCCAACAATACATAGCTCTGAAAAATAAAACTCTCTTTGTCCTGGAAATTCAAAAGGTGGTGGTTTTAGGATGTAAATATTATTTGAATTATTTTTTACATAACATGTTTGCCAAAATTAGTTACTGTTAGAACTTAGACTTGTGAAACAATGCTTTTAGCCTCCTGGGGATTCTTTCTCCCCCTGTCTTCCTGTAGCTGACTTTTGTTACGTAGTCACTTCAGAAATCCTGAATTTTAGGAAATAGTGAAGTTGTTCCACAGCTTATTCTCTCTTCTTAGTGGAATGTATCAAAATAATAAATTACTAAATAAGTATAAAGAGTAATGCTTTAGTTGACTGCGTTATTAAATTTCAACCTTTGTAATTGTTTCGGAGAAACCAACTCACATCTGAAAACCTGTGTGTGCAACACAGCTAACTGCAGCATACAGCCCTGCTGTGCCTGCTGGCTGCCCCTGCTCATAGGGGAAGGGCCTGGCACCTCCTCCTGTGTGTGCCCAGTCCTTGGGCAGGAGCCTGGGAAGGCACGGGGCGTTTCCAGGGGCCTGGGACTGCAGGAGGCAGGGAAGCTGAGATGCACCTGCCTTTTCGTGCAAATGCAGGCCTGGTAGTGAGATTTGTACACCAACAAGTCCCAGAGTCACCCTTGTGTGTGTGCAAGCAGAAGGAATTTCTTCTATTTTCAGGTGTGCAGCAGTGGTTGGATATAGTGAGGTGGGTGATTTCTAATGTGTCTATTTCTTCTTCCTCTTTGGAGCAGAGGAACAGAGATTAGGTGCTGTGGGGGTTTTGGGTTTGCTTTACTAAGGCTGCTGAATTGATGTGTTAAGTGTAATAATTCCCCACCCGTCCACTTGTACAGGTAGGAAACAAAATGAGACTTTCTCTTCCCTGTCTTTTTCTTATTTTCTTGAGGTTTTGTTCATTTGGTTAGGTTTTGTTTTTGGTTTTTTGGTGGGGTTTTTTTTTTGTGAACACTTGACCAGATGTGATTTGGAGCCGGTTTTAGCTACATAAACTGGTTGTCCAAGGCAAAGATTTTACAACAGTATATGTACAGCATCTTGAGTAATGTTGGGGCACTTGTTTGACTTCAAGATGAGTTAAGTCAGAGAATTAAACTTGCTGAGAGCTGCAAACCTTTTTACTATTCTTTTCTAACGTGACTTGGCACAGTGCTGGACAAACGCCAGCCAAGGAAAGCATTGCAGTGCAGGAAAGGGGACTGCTTTTCTGTATTGTTAATACATTCTTGAGTCATACAAGATAGGAACAAGGTGGCAAAGTAGATGTGGTTTACGAAATCACATACTTAAAGTTACCCAAGTATCCTAACGTAAAGAAGTTTGGCTTTGTACCTAAATGATTTGCAAGTTAATGGCTTTTATCTGAGGTTGTCTATGGAGAGGCAAGTTTCAACATCCTGGTTTTTTTTGTTAATACTCAGCAAAGGAAGAAGTCACCTTAGACAATAAAATTGAAAATAAATTATGTGGAATTCATGGAACTTGCGTGAACAAGGTTTTATATAAAAAAATACCTGTGGGAATTTTGTTGGTTTTTTTTTTTCTTTAAATAAGGAGTTTTTAATACTTGCATGTGTTATTTCTAACAGTATATGCAAAATGTTTTGGATAAGTGCTATAAGAGAACAGCTTAGAGAAGTCTAAGATGATGGCTCACTTCTGCTATTTACATCTCGTAAATTTTAATCGGGTCAGGTTTTAGGTAAGTGCTTTGGATCTATGTGGCTTCACAGCTCAGAAGTTAGGGCACAAGTCATTAATTCAGATCCTATTAAAGCCTTTTATTTTATTTAAGCACAGGAATAGATTGTGAAAACTCCTGAAGATTTAAGAAGGGCTTAGACATAAATGTCTTGTGAGCAGCATTGTAGGAATAGCTGATCATGCTTTGGTTCATGGAGATAGACTGGATGACCTCTTAAGGTCCTCTCAGTCTATTTTCAACTATTTTTTTGCAGACCTACAAATTTTTTCTCAGGGTAGCTCATTGCTGTTTAGAGTAGCAAGTTTGAGCGTGCACAGTTTGAAAGGGTTTACTGAACGTGGTTCCACACAGTGCCTTGCGTTGCTAACAGCAGATTTGTTACGAGTGTTTCAGTGGGAATGCTGCATTCTGTGCTGCTTTGAAACCAGCCAGAAGCATTGTCACAGCTTTACTCTGTCCAAGGACCTTACAGTTCTTGCACTTTGTCAGTTGAGTGTGCCTTGAAAATACCAGAGAGAAAGATCTATTTACACCCAGTGTTCTAATGACTAAATAATAAATAATACTGGAAGTTCTCATGCGTTTAAATCCAGTAACTGAAGTTGTTGGGTAAGACTGGGAGTTTTGGTAGTTGAAGACTAGGGGTTACCTGAGAGAAGCTTCATCACCTGCGCTACTCACTGGCATGTTAAAACTTCTACATAACAATTTGTAAAGGGTCTGATTCAGACGTCTTACCTTTTTCGCTTATTTGTGTCCTCAAAGCATCTTTCTGCACTGACATACATTTGATTCTTGATTTAACTCTTGTTAAGTCTTGATTAATTGCTGAGTCTAAGCATATAACATTTTTTCTCTTTACTGAGCTTTATGGTTCTGCTGCAAGGCACCAATTACATGGAAAAGTCAACAGTTGCCAAGTATACTGAACTCTATTAATAGTATAAGGACTCCTTACTCATTTATATGCTCAATTCTGGTATTAATAATTAGGAATTGTTGAGTTTAATACCAGAAGAATTATTCCAAAAGATGCAATTGGTATCAGTTTCATAAGGGCATTTTAAATAGCTGGCAAACCCAGTTGGGGAAAAAAGTTAAAATATTTACCAGAAAGAGTACTTAAACATCCTGAAATAGTCTAATAATCGTCTAAATGCAAAGGAGAGATATTCTGGCTGTCGAAGAAGATATTTAGTTGTGTCTAATATTGGAGAAGCTTTGAGGACAAACTTATGCCCTTCAGAAAAATCGTTTTAGATTGTATAGAAGAACATAGTGTTTAGCTAGGTTGGTCCAAATCAGTGGAACTTTGATTTGTAAACAGACTGTAGGAATGGAGATGGTAAACTAAATCTAAAAGCTTCAAGTGTATCTATATATTATCTATAATATTACTGATGCAACTTATGGGAAAATAGGAAAAATTAGTACAACAGGAAACATAATGGTTTGCCACTTAGTATTTCAATTAATATGGTTTAGATACATGTAACAAACACTATGTAATGGGAATGATGGTTACCTGACATTATTATTGAAACAAGATATCGTGCCCCAGATTGCTGAGTTCTAGTTCTGTTTATAGATGCTAGGTGCCATATTTTGCATACCAAATTGCCCATCTGGATCCAGTGCTAATCAGAAAGGTAGATGTGAAAAGCATTAGGTTTATTGTGCAGGTGAGTTTTGGCAGACTTCTGAGATGAATTGGATCTCTTGCAGTAAAAGCTGGAACCATACTGAAAAAAAAATAAACGGCTTTACAACTTGCAGATCAATATATAACTGTAGTATGTAAAGTGCAGGATATTCACTGCTTCAAAGGAAGTGGTTGATTGATTGTGGGGCGGATGTGGGCTACATTTCTTGGTGTACTTCTTTCTTACAAAGGGTTTGGTATGACTGTGTTTTCTTGATGCCAGTACCTTAACATATGACATTACTTGTGACCTCGTCATCCCTGCAGTGTGGTTTTTTTATGGGTGTGCATTACTGGTCAAGATTGAAATAATCTGAATTTTCAAAAAGCTTTCTTTAAACTGTCTTTCTGCCAGGAAAATCATAATAGTTCTTATATTGTGAGAGTTCAGTGGGTTGAAACCTGTAATTGTTGATTGCTAGAAATATTGATGGTTGATTGACTTTTGTGTCAGATCATATGGGGGACATTGATGTACCAGCTGCCTGATAAAATTCCCATATGTCTGTCTGCTTTATGCCTGGTAGAGAACCTGTAGGATCTCTTTCTGTTCCTGGCCATGTGCCTTCAGGAAAACTCTTGGAACCCAGCTGTGTTTAGGTATTGATTTCTACTGATGTAGTGAGATATGACTGCAGGTTTAAAGCCGTGGGGAATCAAATTTGTACCCAAATTAACATGACTTTTTCCACTGGAAAACACAATAGGAAGTTGAATCAGAGTGGATTGGAAGACCATTTTGTAGGTTGCCTTTATAAAGGGTGTGCACCCTCCTTTCCCTGGCAGAAATTGACTGTTGATGTGTTCAGGTGAAGGAGAAATTTTCTGTTATTTTTCTTATACTTCTCTTGTGTTGCCATTTGAAATATGTTTTCCTTTTGGAATCAGAGTACTGGGAATAGCCAGATCTTGGATCAATTCTACTTACTTAGTTGTCCTGCTATGGGAGGAGAGCAGCTGAGGAATAATCAAGGTCTAGAGTCTGTCTTTTGAATTAGACTAATCTGAGAATGTGGAAGATATATATTCAGCTTTCTCTTAGTCTGTAGTCATCAGACTTATATCTACTCTGTCTGTTATGTCATCGAGGCATGCCCTTGGTGCTAGTTAAATACTAGAGGGAGTCTACGCCCAGGAAAACAAAACATACTTCATTTGCTCACCTCTTAAGCATGCTGCTGACCTCCTCACTCCACAGTGGTTTCAACAGTGTTGTTTCCAACAGGAACCTTTGGGCTTTACATTTTAACTCCTAAGAAAGGCTGTGCTCTTTGTAGCCTTTCTAAATACTCAGCTGCTTTCCATTTAATGGTATCATACACTAGCAAATCATAAAATATATACATATTCTTCTTTACCTTACGTGGCTCAGACTGTTCTGAGAAAAACTGGTTCTACCATCCAGTGATTCCCTTAGCATAATCGTTGCTTGGGCAGACCTGTTTAAAACCATCTTGCTAATCCAGTGCTCCGGCTCAGACATGACTGCATGGTGCTCATGCTGATTCCTTGAGTTTGTTCCTAGTTCCAGTGTTTTGAATGCAGTGCTTGAATTTAACTGGAAAGTAACTGTAAGGAGTGCAGGATTAAACAGGAAGACCAGATTGTGCAAAACAGTTTATTTGTTTTGCAGAAGTTTGCTGTGGTTTTTCTGGTTGACTGTTGAGAAAGTCAGTGAGGTTGAAGATTAGAGCCTTTTTAAAAACAGAGGTTGATCTTGCCTTTTTGTCTTTGAAGGGAGGCTTGTCTGAAGTTTCTGAGTGGGTTTCACTTCCAAGTAGTTTCAGTTGTCTTAAAATAGTAAATGTAAAAACTTAAACTTATTGTGTGGTAAATTCTTATTTAACCTACAGTTAATGTACATTACTATTTAGTGGAATGACTATTGTAGCAAGAATCACTATTTCTAAAAATCTGCATGTTGAGTGGAGTCAGTGTATAGCACATGGTTTTGATATACAAATGGCCCTATTTTAGGCCCCAGAGTTTAGCCATTGTTTTTGTTAGGACTTTGTAGACTCCTCCTTTTCAGCTAAAGTCTCAATTATTTTATTTGTTCTACTGATTTTTTTCTTTTATTTTCTTTTTTTTTTTTTTGATTGACAAGATTGAAGGAAGCTATCTTGTAGCATGAACAGAATGTTCTAGAGATGTGTAGCTAAAGTACAAATGTTAATTTATGTCATAAATTTGAGAAAAGGGGGAAGTATGTGATTTGTGGCCTTGATGGTAATGATATATGTATAGTCAGTATGTTTCCCTGTAAACAAGCTTTATTAAAAACACTCATTTCTGTTACTTAGCTAAGCTGGTATTTTTCTGGTCTTCCATCTGATAATATCAACTTTCTATGTATCTTGTTAAAGTATAGTACTATACAATGTTCACTGCCTGTACACTAAAAGAATGGGGATGTGGGGAATGTGGGCTTTTTGGAGAATCATCAAATTACCCTTAGCTATACAGATAGCTTGTATTGACTGCCTTTAACTGAGACAGCTTTTAAAGATTATATTCACTGCTGTACTAGCATACAGCACATGACACTGATTTCTTATTAGCCCCCCATCATGGAATGATGACTTTTAGAGTAGACCAGAGAGTCATTCCAGAAATGTCTAGTATCTTCCTGAAGCCAGGAAAGATGAGAAAATAGCACTACTACCATGTGCCAGATCTCTGCACTAGAAAGACAATCAGAAAGCCCAGCCTTCTTCCCCTCCCAACCACCTAAGCAAAACAAACAAAAAACAACAACAAAACCCTAAAGAAACACCCCCTCAAAAAAACCCAACTCACCTGTGTTACATTTGGGAAATCCATAATTCCTATAATTCAGCTTTTTCCAGCTGCATCTTCTAGCAAAAAAAAAAAAAAGCAGCTCAGGAAAAAAGTTGCTGGAGAGCTGGAAATCATCTGACTGAACGTTCCATGTGCTTGACAATATTTGAAAATTTGAATTCGTAACTGGTTAGGATTTAATCTGTCACATATGAAAGACTCTCCTCTAGCCATATGCAAGCTGAAAGATTCAATTAATGAGAAGGCATTACAGAAGAATGGTAGGAAGGTTCTGAAGAATTCTGCTGAAAAACTGAGTAGTGGGAAGGAAGGTGTAGAATGAAGCTAAAATCTCTGAATTTCTGAGCAGCTTTTATTAACTTTCTGACATCTAAAAGATCACTATCTATACATGTATGTAACTTTTAAGTAAATTAGGATTTGAAAAAACAGATTAGAGTTTGGGTTCTGTAGGGAAATGATGCACAAATGAACTCAAATTCTGTCTCTAATGGTAATGGAAAATGGTAATCATTTTTAATAGCTTTTCATTTGTTTCTAAAATGATGCTGAATTGCTGTTAAAATTTAGGAGCAAACTAAGAATTAATGCCTAAGAATTACGTAGTATGTATTTCCTAAGTTACGGTACAGGGTGATGCCCTGTACCATAACTTACCATACTTTTCCTTACAACTTGCTATTGGTCATGTTTGTTGTGTAAGAAAAGTAATTCAAAGTCCTTCAGGGAAAAATATCTCTTAGAAATTCTGAGTATATTATGACTGTCAAGAAAGAAGAAAGCCTTTGTTGACCAACAAGGTATTTAAGATTTTTTTTTAAATCTTTATGGCTAAATTTGAAATTCAAAAGCCTTTTTCTGTATGGCTTGTTAGAATGGCCCTTGGGAAAGTACAGAAAGTGGTAAATGCTGTAAAATTAATAGTAAAATTAGAATTGCATTCAGTTTTTTTTTCCTAAGTCTATACTGTAGTTATAAATTTTCCTTAAGGTAGAATAAGAGCTGACTTGCTATGTAAGGTCATGCTCTTAGAAAAAAGCAGTTTATCTGTTCTTTTTGTGTGGCCTTTTGTTGTTCAGTCTCCATCAGGTTTAGCTGTTTTGCAGAAGTTTTATAACTTCTGCAAAAATGGAAAATAATGTCTCGCTGTGTAGTAGTGAGGCTTCAAATGCCAGGCGCTTTTGTATATGTCTTACTGTGAATTCCCCCAGATTGAGAATACATGAGGATCAAAGCAAGAGTGGCATTACGTGCCAGCAATAACAAGTTTTCCATGTTTGCTTTCAATTACCTGCTTTTGTAGAATATGGAAAAGAGAGTACAGTAACATGTTATGAAAGCCTATCTCCAATATATTTATTTTTGTACTTGGATTCAGTATTTATTTTCAATTTCTGTGTCTTTTTTGCAGAATGGACAGCAAATTGTGGATGAACCTATGGGAGAAGATGATATCAACCAACAAACTGTGAGTGAAAATGGTTGTAATAAAGATAGTACAATATTGAAGCACACTGCTATCACTTAATTCATGGGCACTTTGTCACTAGTGTTTTGTTGTTTAGGTTTACTGGACATGGGGTGCACTCTTGGATCTTAATATTTTTGAGAGAGGTTTTTTTCTTACTGGCTCTGGTCTAGTTTGGTATCCTACTGTTCTCAAAATTCATTCCTCAGGTTTTAATAGTGTTTTGGGGAAGGTCAAGGGTGAAGAATAAATGTGAAAGTGTAGTTTCCATTGTGCTTTTTATTGAAAGGCATTCATGAAAGGAATTCTTAACCTAGGCTTCTTAAAAATAGAGATTGTTACTAAAGGGAAGATCAATGAACCTTCCTGACTGATAATTTTTTAAGATTCCTTGTCTTCATGTCAAACTTGCAATTTACAAAATTTCATAATGCGAAGATACCACTGAGTCTAGTTTTCTTGTTGCAGTGCCTGTGAATTTTGTCAAACATGATGTTTACTTTTGTGTTGGAGAGTACTAGCTGAATGTTAAGTCTGGTGATAAACGGCTTTGCCAGTAAGAACAATTTTTGAAACTCCATATTTGGTTGGAATTTAGGCTTCATATGCTGGTATTGCACATTGTGTAGGCTTCAGGTTGTGAGTAGATGGTCAAAGCTGCTTCCATCTATATAGCATGGATATAATTGCAACGCCTTAGCAGTTTCTCTATCTGCTGGAATTGTGCACAGAGGCAGTTGAGATAGTAAGTTACTTTTTCCATGTTTTCCTTCAAACGTACCCATAGTAGATGTAGCTCTTAAGCTGCCATGAAAACTGGGTGATTGCAAGCCTGCACTGTAGAGGTTCCTCCTCATAGCATTCAGACTCTGCTGTATGTAACACAAGATGAAGAAAAGAGGCGACTGCTGAGAGGTGACTGAAGTAGTGCAGTGTTAACAGTAAGAAAAGAACCGTATTTTGCGTGTTTAGATGGCAACACTAGGAGATCGTTTGTTCCAATATTGTGCATAATATAGGCTACAATGCTTACTTGAATTCTCATGTAAACTAGAACATATCTTTGGGAAGATGTTCATTTTTGGTTTTGTTTGTTAATGTATTTTGACTAGTGCCATTGCTTATTTCCTTGCTTTGAGTCTGTAACTTAACTATTATATTTGGTTTACAAGGCAAAGTTTTGGTGGTGGGGTGACCTCTGTGAGGAGAGGTCAGCAGTTTGCACCACCATGTAGGACAGAGCCAGATTCAACCAGCTCCAAAATGGGCCCAGCACTGCCCAAAGCTAAGCCCATCAACCATATGGGTGGAGATCTGTGATAGCATGTTTAGGGTAAAAAATGCTGTGTTGCATCTGTGAGGGTAAGGAGTAAAAAAGCGTGAGAGAAACAGCCCTGCAAGACACTAAGATGAGTGAAGGAAGGAGGGACAGGAGGTGCTTCATGTGCCAGAGCAGAGATTCCCCTGCAGCCCCAGAGAAGACCATGGTGAGGCAGGCTGTTCCCTGCAGCATGTTGGAGCATTACAGTGGAGATCTCCACCCTGCAGGCTGTGGAGGACTCCACACTGGAGCAGGTAGATGTGCCCTGAAGGGAGCTGCAGCCTGTGGAAAGCCCATTCTGCAGTAGGCTGGTGGCAGGAGCTGCAGCCCATGGAGAGAAGCCCACAGTGGAGCAAGTTTTCTTGCAAGAACTGCAGCTCGTGGGGGCCTTAGACTGAAGCAGTCTATTCTTGAAGAACTGGACTTTGTGGAAGGGATCTGTGCCAGAGCAGGGGAAAACTGAGGAAGAAGTAGCAGAAACAGTGTTAAGAACTGACTGCAATTCCCATTCCACCTGTACTGCTTGACAGGAAGGAGGTAGAAGAGTGGAGAATTAAGGAGTAAATTCAACCTGAGAAGAAGGGGAGGGTGGAGAAAAAGGTGGGTTTAGTTTCATCTTTGTTTCTCACTGTTCTGGCAACAAGTGAAATAAATTTTCCCTAAACTGATACTCTTTGGCCCCTGGTGGTAATTGGTGTGTACTGTCTCTGTTCTTAAGGCAATGCATGAGCTTTTCTTCCATATGTCCTGCTGAGGAGGGGGGCTTGAGAGAGTGGCTGGGTGGGTGTCTGGCAGCCAGGTAAGGTTTGTCCCTCAAAACTATCAAACTTTTCTTTCAATGTTTCATTTCTACAGGATTGCTTACAAATGTTTCCCTGTACTTCCTTTGGAAATTTCTAAATTGCTGCTTTTTTGGTGAGCAACTGATTTTAATACAGTATAACCATCAAAAAATTAAAACACTTCTCTAGTATTCTGTCATGTTTGATCTACTTGGTTAAGATTGTTTTAGCTCCTTAATGTCTCAGGCCAGTATTTTAGGAGTATACTTTGCATTTATTTCTAGGCTGTGGTGAGTAGAAGGTTGCCTGTTGTGGTGTAAATTAATCTAGGGGTTTTAAAACAAGGTATTACTACAGCTGCTCAGTCAGTTATAGCTGGAAGCTAACCAGTGCTGTCAGATAGTTGATAAAATACTACTTGACCTGGGATGTGAGATTCTGTCAGTGCTTCATAATGTTTTGGTGCAAGGTACAGATAATTTTAAATTACCACTGAAACTCGTTTGAGTTCTTCTGTTTAACTTTGGACTTAAATGGACTTGGGGCACTTAAATAGTTGCTAACAATTAATGATATTTCTCAGCTGTAACTCAGGAGAGTAGAATGCCTAGGGTGTACTGGTATATCAGGTAAGATGACAAAATACTTCGGTAGGTGTGTAAAGTATGCAAGTTCATGATAGAAAGTTGCCATACTTCTGTGTAAATAAAAGAAGGTGAAAGTTTGAAATCTGCATCCTTTTGCTGTCTTAAGTGTTTGGATAGTATGCTGATGATGCAAATGTGATGGGAAGTTTAAAATAAATATTAAAACTTAACACAAATCTATGCACATAGGAACTCTTTCTAGTATTTTGTGTATCAAAAGATAAATTGTTTCATTATATCCATGTTCTTTTGGTCAAAAATTAATCACCACAAAAACCTGAGTTATGTGGCTGTGATTCAAATTTGGTAGTTGTTTTAGGAAAAGCAGGAGATATAAAGATACCCATTTCTGAGGAGTCCAAGATGCTGTATGGTTCAAAGTCTTGCTTCTTTTGAAAGGGGACTCGTTCAGTACTCTGGTTTTATTGCAACAAGTGTGCTGATTATATCTGACTTTATAGCTTGTTGTCAACGTTTTATCTGATGTATCTCATAAATGACCTGGGACCAGCAGGAAATAAACATAAGAACAGCTGGTTGAAGCTTAACCTGATGTGAAAGCTTAAGTGAACATTACTGAAGGGGGAAGCTATTTAAAGCCTTTTATTTGCACCTTTCTCACTCTTGTGCTGTCTGCCATTGCTTTTTGTACCTCTGTGTCCATAGAGATTGAGTAAATTAATTGTTTTGAGCTGTTGTAATCATGCTGCATGCTTTACTGCTAGTTAAAGCTAACCAGAAACTGCAGCTAGTCTAGCAGGTGGCTTCCCATTTTGTGTATATGTGAAGAGCAGATCATACTGTGCCCTTTATGTTGTCTGGATTCTGTGTAGCTTAGTACAACTGCTGTATTACCATTGCATTCTACTAGCTTAAGCCTAATTATTAAACATCTGAAAAATATTAGGTTCCAGGAATTTGTAAAAAGTTTTCTTTTCACTAGTACTTTGTAAGTTGCAGGAAAATTTCTTTCTGGTAACCCACAAGGACTAAAGGTTGGTTTTTTTTCAGAACAGGCAGAAGTGGAACCTATTCAGGCACAAACCTGCAATGAACCTCTCTTCGATGCAGGTGGTGGGGTCATATTGCTACCCTTGACTTCTTATATGCTTTGGCCCTACTTTTAAACAAGCAGAATTAAAGCATACATAGAATTAAAACTAAATCAAAACAAATCATAATGAAATATGCTGATCTGAGTGATAAAAAATGAAATCTCAGTAGCTGTCATCCTCTTACTAAAAACCTATAACTTAGCTAACAATGACTAGTCAGTGGGTAGTCAAAAGGTAGAGTAAGAAATGCTTGCAAAGAGAAGCCAGTAGTTTGAAAAGTCTTTTTCATTTATTTTTTTCCTGATAGAATTTAAATAACACATCTGTTTGCAGTCAGGAGAGATGAAAATTAAGCCCATTGTCTTCCCAATCAGTGTTTCTTATTAAAAGAGTTTATAAGAAAAGCGTGATCTTAAAAAAGGCTTCAGGATACATTCGAAAAATAATGTGAAGCATGTGGACAATACAATCTCTTTGTTGAAGTATTGAATTTGATTGGTCAGTGCTGAGATTCTGTATTTTACATGTATGTATACTATACAATTTACATTAAGTCTGTAAAGCACTGGAGTGGGGATGTCAAGATAAGGAGAGGGAGATCGTTCACCAGTTACAGCCATGGGCAAAACAGCACCCATCACTCAAGCAGTAATACTAAATCCAGAGTAATCTGGGGTAATCTCATTTGTTGTGTCTTCATCTGTGAAAATAATGTAGGATGAGAATGTTATTCAGGAAAAAAGCATAACTAAACTGATAGATTTTTAGATTTTAAAACATTTCAAAGAGGCTTTAACTGATTTTTAGTTTTACCTCAATTTCTAATATTCTGTACTAGTGAGAACTCAGTGTTTCAGAAACTTTTGTTTACCTTTTGGCAAGTTGAAGCACAGTTTTGGAACTGCTCTAAACTTCTGTTGGATATTTCTGCTCAGCTGTTCAGTAACAGTTTCCATGTTTAGAACAGTCACGTTTGTGAACATGACAAGGCATTTCTGATGATTGTGATATGTTTGTTTTACTTTTGCTGATACAACGTTCATGTTTCAGTTTTTTGTGTGTGCATTTTTGTCAGTTTTTTGGTTAAAATTATTGGCCCTGTGGTAGAGGTTTTAAGACGTAGTTATAATTTCTTAAACATTAGGGAAATGTTTCACAAGTGTTCATAGTCCATAATCCGAGTTTTGGATTTCTCATTATTTACACACTGATACTTAATTTTAGCTGAAACAGCTCCTTAAAACAGCTTGGGTTACAAATACTAAACTTGTACTTGAAAGTATTCTGTAACACTTACATTCCTTTTAGTGTATTCTACTAAATATGCTTAGATATACGTACTCATGTGTTTAATTCTATTTTACAATCAAATAACTTGATTCTTGAACAAATAAGCTTTTTTTAGGCAAACAATTTACATCTGTAAAAATTAAATCCAGTAATTCCCTTCTCGATGCTCAGAGTTGTGCTTTGTAAAAGGCAGAATGC
>WEKY01052795.1:16529-65524 GCA_013390045.1 Picathartes gymnocephalus | reverse complement strand
AAAAAAAAAAAAAAAGATCTTTGGTTCAGCATTCAAACTTCCAGCAGAACTTTTGTCACCTGATCAAACTATTCATAAAGGTCAAGGTATTTGCAACTTAAAATAGCAAATATCAAGGTCGTTTTCTTCCTGTCCCTCTGTCAGGAAGGAAGGAAGGAAGGAAGGAAGGAAGAAAGAACAGGGTATTTCTGTGAGTGGGTCAAGCCCACGGTGCAAGTTTTGGTTCTGTGGGCTGCACACAGAGCCCAGCCCAGAGCCCAGGGCTGTGCCCTGCCCGTGGGCACTGCCACTCTGGGCCCAGCCCTCTCCTGGGGACACTTCTCCTCTCCCAGCGATGTCTGCAATTCCAGCAGGGACAATTGAAAATCCCCCTCAGGCATTTGGTACCTTGACAGTATAATTTCTCACTTTTTGGTCACAAGCTCCATGTAACTCACTCTGGCTGAGGCTGGCAGGCAGCACACCGTGGCAGGGCTGCTTGCAGCTGTGCCCTTTATGCTTTTTCCCCGTGCTCTGCTGGAGGGCTCAGACAGTTTTTCCCTCTTGTGCTTTCCTGCAGAGTGGAACTGCTATCACAGGGCCTGCCACTGAACAGGAACCCCATCCCTGGGCAGCCCATCCCCGCACCCCGCCCCATCCCTGCACATCACACACATCCTGGGAGTGCTCCATAATCTGTAAAGTGAGCACGACAAAGAAAAAAAAAACCAATTTAAAAAACGGTAAATCCCCAAAAGTGAGTATTTATTCAGAATGAGAAGAGCTGGTGAATGGGAGTGTTCAAGCTCAGGAGCACAGCTGCCAGTGGGAGCTGCTTCTGGAAACCGACACGGAGAGCAACAGACTGGAGGGAGAGTCCGGAAACTGCAGATTTGGGTCAACAAATCTCAAGTTCAGTAAGAGATCTGGGTTTCCATAAAGCACTGTGATTCCTCCACTTAGGGGTAATAATCTGCATAGTTCTTAAAAAGCAAGATGTCAGCAGCACAAACCAAATAATAGACCCTTCTTAGGCAGCGAGAGGGTAATGGCTCCCAAGACAAAAGGAGAATTTATTTATCATAAAATACTCTTGAGAATCAGGCAGTCACCTGGTGTTTAATGCAGACATTGCAGACCCAAAGGAATTTCGCTTGAGTGTGACAGGGAGCGGGAAAGGTTTCTGTCTCATGAAAATTCATTGAAAATTACATTAATGCTGCTGGGAAGGCAATAGCATCCAGCAGGAATGGAGGCAATGCCTCATCCATATGGATCCCATTTGCTGAAGTCTCACTCTGTGCCCTGCTGATGGTCCTGCCCAGGGGCCGTGGTCCTTGAGGGGCTGGTGAGCAGGAGCAGCCCCGTGTGTGTGCTGAATTCTCAGTCCATGCCCTGCTGATGGTCCTGCCCAGTGGTCCATGAGGGGTTGGTGAGCAGGAGCAGCCCCGTGAGGGCCAGGGCAGTGCTGAGCACCCCAGGACAGCCCCACCCAGCTGGAGGCAGCTCCCGTCACCAGCAGCCCCTCACAGGCTCTCTCAGGACCATCCTGGCTGCAGGGACCTCGGGCAGGGCTGACTGCTCCCAGTGCAATCCCATAAGAGCTCTGTGGGCTGAAATGCCTCAGCCCTTCTCCTTGGATGTGCCCTGAGGGACAGCGGGGCTCTTGCATCCCTGGGACATCGCCGGGACTCACAGCTGTTCCTGTGGGGTTACAGGAGGAAGCCTCCAAGAGCAGATAATCAATATCAGTGAATCACTATTGGAGAAAGAGCGTGTACACGCTCGACTCGTTTCACAGACCGGTGACTTTAATATTTGAAATGCCCGTGGTGTTTAGTTTGCTGTATTTTCAGGAAAACAGACAGGAAGGTGGGAGCCCTTCCTCCCCTCCCTGCCGTGCTCAGGGCTGCTCTGCCTCGCCCTGTTTCTTCTCTGTGCCCCCCGTGCCTCCCACCCCACCCTGCCGTCATCCCCATGGGGATGGAGGCCACTCTGTGCTCAGATAAGGCATTCAAGAACACTCCTACTCTTCTTTTTGTCGGGTTCTTCTCCTGCATTTCTTCACAAAAGCCTTGTTTATGCCTGACTTTCCCGATCAGATACAGGAAACAATAATCTATTATTAACCAATCCATCCAAACTGGTATTTGCAGGTTCTGTCCAATTACTGGCTTTTCTCCTGCCTTGAAAGAATTTCAGACACCATCTGTGCACCTAAAGCACAAACCAGGCAGCACTGCCACCACGGACAGCCACTGGTGACCACTGGTGACCACTGGTGACCACTGGGCTCCTTCCCTGGCCCCACGGCTGGGAAAGCAGCAGGACTGGCCTGGCCCTTTGTGCCAGGTTTACTGTCACTGCCGGTGTCCCCTCTTCCTCCCACCTTGTGTGTCCTGCTCCTCTTTGTGCCACCCAGGAAAGTGTCACTGGCCCTTCCTGATCTCCCCACTGGCACGCAGTGCCAAGGAGCAGCAGGGGCACAAAATCGGCCTTTTGAAGGTACTTGTTGTTTCCTCTCAGGAGGAGGAACAGCGTAGGAAGGAAGGGCATTCACCAAAGCTGTGCGTGCATCTCCCCACCTCACACAGTCCCCTAGGTAGGTTTAATTTTTTCTGTCATTTTAAATGAAAAAAAAAAGGCATATTCTACTAAGTGAGATCAGTATTTCTTATGTATTCTACAAAGCCGGAAGGGCTGCACTGCAGGTGTCGGGTAAAACCAACCAGGATTAAATACCCGCCAAACACGCAGTGACTGACGGCGAGAAGCACTAGCCCTGTGAGATTTCCTGTGAAACCGGGCCCATCTCAGCAGTGCAGGCCCTCAAAGCCGAGCGTTTGCCCAGCTGTGCAGCAGCTGGAGGCCGCCCCGCCTGGGCACCGGCCCCACCCAGAGCGCCAATGATCGATGATCGATAATCAATGATCGATACGGATCAGCATGAGGGTGCAGGGAGCTCTCAGCACCGATGCCCAGGAACTGTTCTGTCCATGAAATGTTTCCTCATCCCCAGGAGCTTCTGTTTGACATCTGTTGTGTGTACAAGGAGCTCCTGCCCTCAGCGCCGCGGCGATGAGCGCTGCCGTAATTGCCTTCAGAGGAGTCAGCTCATCCTACACCGGATAAAAGACTGGCAAGGGGAGCAGTGACCTCCATCTGCTCTCCAAACTTGCACCGGCGCTCTCCAGCGCTGCCACAGCACACCCTGAATTCAGAATGCACCGTGTGTGTACAGGCAGTGAACCCACCAACCCTCAGTGGCACAAATCAGCAAACGCTGCGATGCGTTACCAAATTAAAGATTAGAAATTGGAACGTTTCTTGTAAAGTATGATCCTCGCCTTGATCTGTGCATTTGGAAGAATCAATAAAATAATGTGCAACAACCGTGCCAGGCTTCTTTTAATGACTTGCGTCTTCATAAATACCATATTCATTACAGACCTCCATCAAAATATATTATCTGCACTTGCCCACGCTGCCGCTCCTTGATTGGAAAGCTTCACCTTGCTAAGGCATGAAAAATGGATAAGAATGGAACGGAATACAAAAGGGCCACTTATTATTTGTCAGCTGGCAGGGTTTGCCCTTTTAAAGCAGATATCAACATTTTAAATGTGATCTTAGAGCAGCAGCAGATTTCTCCCGGAGCCACCCGTGACAGACGTGGGGAAGTGCAGAAAGCTCGGCCACCACGGGATTAATTCAGAAATGCTGAGGCTGCTCGGGTGCAAGGAACACGTCGAGGAGCCCGGGAACACGTCTGCAAGAGCTAACGCCAGCAGGGGTAATTCGTGCCTTCCTCAGACCTCCAAAGGTGCAGGAACAAATCACCTGGAATTACAAACTCCGCACATTGGCCTCTGCCCGGGAGAGAGCAAGGACAGCACGGCGGCTGTGATGGGACAGCTGGGCTGGGAGGGACGAGGGTGTGCTCAGGAGTGACCCCAACCCCCGGTGAAGAGGGGGACAGAGCTGTCCCCCCTGTGTCCCACTCAGGACAGTGACAGTGCTGTCCCCTCATGCCCCACTGAGGAGGGTGACAGAGCTGTCCCTGTTGTGTCCCACTCAGGACAGTGACGGAGCTGTCCCCTCATGACCCACTCAGGACAGTGACGGAGCTGTCCCCTTTGTCCCACTGAGGAGGGTGACAGAGCTGTCCCCTCATGACCCACTCAGGACAGTGACAGAGCTGTCCCTGTTGTGTCCCACTGAGGACAGTGACAGAGCTGTCCCCCTGTGTCCCACTCAGGACAGTGGCAGAGCTGTCCCCCTGTGTCCCACTGAGGACAGTGACAGAGCTGTCCCCCCCGTGTCCCACTGAGGACAGTGACAGAGCTGTCCCCCCCGTGTCCCACTGAGGACAGTGGCAGAGCTGTCCCCGGTGAGGGCTCCTTCCCTCCCATGGCTCTGCTCCAGCCCCCGTGCAGGTGACGATGAATCTCCAGGTCTGTGTTTTCACGTTGTGCACGAGGTGTTTATGCCTGGAGCATTTCCAGCTCTCCTGGCCCCTGGAGCCAGCCGTGTGTCCGTGCCTCCTGCCGGTGCTGGTTTATTTATTTATTCACCCTATCCATGCCCTGAAATAAACTCTCCCTGTTTGCTTACCTGGAAACCATCTGACTCTGTCTTTCTCTCCTTGATCCATGAGCACAAACACTAGGAGACCTAATTTCTTCAAGCTATTTACCAAAAGATTTAATAATGATTGGATTGGATTTATTGTGGAGAGAGGCGGTATTTTTTATCTCAAGCAGTACCGAGACCCTTCTCCCCAGCTGCCGAAACCAATTGATCCAATATTAAATTCCACAAAATGAGCAAACTGCCAATATCACCGTGTACAAAGGCCCAACTGCCCTCCCGAAATATTAGCAGCTAATTAAAATTAAACATTTTTGCTACCCAAATAGCATTACTGCCTTCGCAAGGAAGGTCTGCTGGGTGCATTCCTCTCCTCCCTGCTCAGGGGATGGCTCGCTTTGTGTGGAGAAGGAAAACACCCGATTTACAGTTTAAACAAAGTCACCCGTGGCAGCTGAGCCCCTGCAAGGCCCGGCCGAGGCTGCTTTGACCTTGACCTTCACTCGGTGCCCCGCCAGGGACACCCGGGCTCTCCTCAGGGCACAGGCTCAGCTGGAATTCCCCGAGAATCCAACACAAACTGCTGTGTTTCCTTCTGTTCCTCATCCCAGCGAGAGGAGCTGCGATGAACAGATGTAAAGCCGGCAGTTTGCGAGGAATGGTGTGCAAATTCAGCAGAAAATGCCCAGTTTAGGCTTCAGCCCGGCTCTGTCTGAGCCCGGGACCCCTCCCATGGAGTCACTGCTCCTGGAGCAGGAGCTGCAGGACCGGGATGGGCAGCGCCCGAGCCACGGCATCCGTGCTGCAGATCTCCCTTGAATCTGCTTGAACCTTCTCCAAAGCACATTTTAAACATCTGAAGAAGACTCCAAAAAGGAAAATGCAAATAAACAGGGTTTTTTTTTTTTTCCAAGGCTGCGAAGGGGATTAGTGAGAGTCCCACCCTCTCTGCTCCCATTTGCATTCGCTGTTCCGACGGCACTTGAGTCTGAAATCATTCCAGTAAAGCGGAAAATTAATATTCTAATATGCCTGCTTCTCCAGCAGCTACAAATAGGTAACGTGGAAGTAGTAAAGAAAATGTTTTATTTAGTATTAACTCTGGATATGAATATTTATTGTAACTTGCCCTCAGCCACCTGCCCATCCTGTCCCTGCTCACTGGCAGGAGCCCCAGCAGGAATTATTTCCATGTGGTTTATCAAAGAGGGGAACGGTTCATTTCTGAGAGGCTTTGGACTGGCTTTTAGCACGGGTTCTGCTCAGGTACCCAGCAGCCCTGGGCAGGGGCACGGCAGGAGGGCTCAGAGCCCCGGCTGTCCCCAGAGCAGGGGGCTGTGGGCAAGGGTGGGCAGGAGCGGGGTCTGGGGGGACCCCAAACGTGCACCCGGCCACAACAGGGGGCACTGACAGAGAGGTGAGGGATCCATTCCGTGCTGGGCTGGAATCAGGGGTCCATTCTGTGCTGGGATGGAATTAGGGATCCATTCCATGCTGGGATGGAATTAGGGATCCATTCCATGGTGAGCTGGAATTTGGATCCATTCCGTGCTGGGATGGAATTAGGGATCCATTCCATAGTGAGCTGGAATTAGGGATCCATTCCGTGCTGTGCTGGAATTAGGGATCTCTTCCCCTCTGTGCTGGAATCAGGGACCCCTTCCCCTCTGTGCTGGAATGAGGGATCCATTCCGTGCTGTGCTGGAATCAGGGACCCCTTCCCCTCTCTGAGGGTGCTGCAGTCATGGGTGCAGCCCACCAGCTGAAGCTGCCCCGCCGTGGAAGCCCCAGCGCAGCTCTCCCGGGTCCGTGTTTGTGCCTTTAGGGAGAGCACGCTGCGAGCAGAGAGCAGGAGGGCGCGGGGGGAGGTTTCCCCGTTTCCTGCATTTCCGAGGTGGGGTGGAGGGCAGTGAGCAGCTGGAGCCCCGGGCAGCCCCCGGCAGCGCGCTGGGCGCTGCTCCCGCTGCCCTCTGCTCTTGCCAGTGTGGGAATCGCGGAGGTGGAACATTGCAGGAGCAGGCTGGAGCGCGAGGGGCTCTCCGGGAAACACCGGGCACACCCAGCTGCCCGTGGGTTTGGGCTCCTCCTGCAGCCCCCTCACCTGCCCTGAAGCCCTGGCGGGCTGGAGCTCACCTGTGCCCATGGTTCTGTTTGTTTAGAGAGAGAACTTCGTGTGTAAAATCGGGGGTTCGAGGTCTGTGACCCTGCCTTGAGACCCAAATATCCCCCGGGGCCAGCTGGCCCCAGGCACTGCCTGGCTGTGGCTGGTACAAACTCCGGACAGAAAATTTGCACTCTCAGGTATGTTGTAATTAAACTATAATCTAAAAAGTTCCTATGTTCCTATGTTCCAACATTAAATAATTACGGCTTATTCCCATTTTTTCCCCCTATTTCCGTGTCCGCACTTGGTGATGACTGAATATACAGGAGGAGTGAATCACTCATTTCCAAGTATAAAACTTGCATACTGTAAGGCTGAATTATTCATATTATTCCTGGCCAGCCCTACCGCTATTTACATTCTTGATACTGAAAAATATTCTTCAAAGACGAATTTTAGCAATTAAAATTTAAAGATGGAGTTTGACAAGGCTGGTGATTAAATCGTCACCAGCAGGGCAGTGAAAGTTCAAGGTGTGACTGGTGGCAGCTGCTGGTGAGGCTGGCAGCATTCCCGAACGGGCCACAGTTTTCTGGAGTGAATTTAACCCAAAGTTTAATGCCCTTTTTCCTGTTTTTCTCCCCATTTTTCTCCTGAGCTGGCAGCCAGGCCCTCTCTGCTGCTTGTGTGCAGCACACCCCGAGCCCTGCCCTGGCTGCAGCCGACCCTGCGGGCTGATGCCTTGGATTTTAACTCTCCTATTTCTCAAATCCCGTAGTACTCAGTGTGTAACTCTGAACTGCCTCGTAACCTGTGAGCTGCTGCTCTCTCAGACTGTGACAGACATAACAAACCTCTCCAGGCCGGCTCTGCAAGGAAGATTCGGGCTGTGCTGGGCCCAGAATGTGTAACCCAACATCTTGAGAAAGGGGGGGCAAACCGGGGAGAATTCCATCAGTAGCTGAAGTTTTAATTGGCGATTTTATGCTGATATGCAAATGGACCAGAACCTATAACTGGGGTCAGAACTTGTGACTTGGGGTCCATCCTGGGGGTCCATCTTCGGGTGCAGTGGCAGCCTGGGGCTCCCCAGGGTGTGCCTTTGAAAGCTTTTAAATAAATATCCACCTTTATTCCCTTACTCCTGTCTGGGCTCTGTTCCAGGTAGCCCATTCAGGCATCAGTTCTGGCGACCCCCGACGGGACATCAGGACTCCTGAAAAATCCTCTGGGACCCGAGGATCCAGCTCAGCACCCCTTCTCCCTCGCCGGCGCCGGGGGGAGGCAGGTGAAGCAGTCCAAGAGGCAGAGGAGCCCCAAGAGCCCAAAATTCATCGCAGAGGCACGTGAGTAGGAGAGCTGCTGCCGGGGTAACTCCGCTTCTCCTGAGAACTCTGCTCCCCACCAGGACGAGCTTTGCGAAGCCCCCGGTGCTGTGGGACCCGCGTGTTCCCACAAGGACACCCCAGCCCAGCGGGGCACACGGGAATGTGGCAGCTGGCAGCGCCCCTGGGTGGCAGAGCCCACAGCCTCGGAAGTGCCACGCGTGGGGAGGCACAAGTGCATCCCTGGGGTTCCTGCTCTCCTCCTTTTCTCACCCAGACTCCTCTGCCTGCTCCACCTGCTTATTAGCAGCAGGTATTTGCTGCTCATGCTTTTTTACCTCTCCATCACGACGTTAGGAAATACTGAAATCTCTCTATTTAAATTGCTCTGGTGGAGTACAACACATTAATCATAAATAATTTATATGAATCTGTCCCTTTTTTTTTTTTTGGGCACATCTCAGCAGTGTCTTAGTAACATCCTTTCCACAGAACTTTAATCTGTGTTCTTTTATAACAGCAGAAAGAGGGGGGAGAAAAGAGGGAGAAAACTAGGTGAGTATTGCTTCCCTCTCTCCCACTCGATGGGAACAATCCCCGGGAGATTTCCCCAAGCCAGGCTTTTAATTTTCCGTAGCACTGCGGGTGGAGCGGGCAGAGCCCCTGCGGGCGCTCTCGGCGGCGTCACAAGCGCTGCCTTTGGGACGTTTGGGTTCCGCTGCTCCGCTCGCAGGAATAATGACAGCGAACGCTCTCCCGCTGCCGAGCGCATCCCACCGAGCATTCCACTCCATTTCATGGAAACAGCCAGGTGCAATTTTAATTCATTTTCTGCCATTTTATCCTTTCCGCTGGATTGTTTACAACCCAGCGCTCCCCTCCCCCTGCCCGGCCTGCCTGTGCCGCTCTCCAGCCCTCGGGAATCGCTCGGCCAGGCCGTGGAAGAGCACTGCAAACCTTTCTGACGATTTTCCTCAATTGTCAACGCCCATTGTCTTGGTGTGACTCGTTAAACTCCTCTCAGCAGGGACAAGGACAGCCTTTTATCCCCCATCATGGCAGGGCACAGACTTCATCGCTGGGAGCAGCATCCCCCCATCCCTGGGATCTGCATCCCCACATCCCTGGGAGCTGCATCCCCCCATCCCTGGGAGCAGCATCCCCACATCCCTGGGAGCTGCATCCCCCCATCCCTGGGAGCTGCATCCTCCCATCCCTGGGAGCTGCATCCCCCCATCCCTGGGAGCAGCATCCCCCCATCCCTGGGAGCAGCATCCCCACATCCCTGGGAGCAGCATCCCCCCATCCCTGGGAGCTGCATCCCCCCATCCCTGGGATCTGCATCCCCACATCCCTGGGAGTTGCATCCCTCCCTGAGATCAGCATCCATCCCTGGGAGCAGCATCCATCCCTGGGAGCTGCATCCATCCCTGGGAGCTGCATCCATCTCTGGGAACAGCATCCACCCCTGGGATCAGCATCCACCCCTGGGAGCTGCATCCATCCCTGAGAGCAGCATCCCTCCATCCCTGGGAGCTGCATCCATCCCTGGGAGCTTCATCCATCCCTGGGAACAGCACCCCCCCCATCCCTGGGATCAGCATCCCTCCAAGTTCAGGATTGTCCACCAGGGCAGAGCTCCCTCAGCACCCAAAGACAGAGACTCCCCAGCCTGGAAAAAGCTTTTTCTTTTTCTTTTTCTTTTTCTTTTTCTTTTTCTTTTTCTTTTTCTTTTTCTTTTTCTTTTTCTTTTTCTTTTTTTTTTTTTTTTTTTTTTTTTTTTCTTTTTCTTTTTCTTTTTCTTTTTCTTTTTCTTTTTCGTTTTCTTTCTTTCTTTTTTTTTTTTTTTTTTTTTTTTTTTTTTTTTTTTTTTTTTTTTTTTTTTTTTTTTTTTTTTTTTTTTTTTTTTTTTTTTTTTTTTTTTTCTTTTTTCCCTGAAAAATCTCACCAGATATTCCCTTTCCTTCGAATGCCATTGAGGGCTTTATTTTGTTGTGGGACATCTCCACAGAGTGAGGACATTTCTGAAAGCCAGCCCTTCCTTCCCAGAAAATAATCCAGGTTTTGGCAAGCTGCAGTTGCAGAGCATCCGTGGCCTTTATCCACAAAGCCTTGGGGGTGACAAGTCCCTGTGGAGAAGTCAGGGATGGAAATTTCCATCAGAGCTGTGGGAAGAGATGGGATTTTTGTGCTTGTGAGTTTCAGAGGCACTTTGACAGACCCTAGGTTGGAGAGCTGAACTTTGTTTTCTTTTTATATTACCCACAGTAGAAGAACAAATAAGTAAAACAAAAAATTCCAGTCTTCAAGTCTTCAGAACTATTTTTTTTTACCAGCAGCAGTGGGAGTTCTGTACCGAGGTGAAGAATAGGGGATGGTCTCACAGTACATATTAAATAGCTTCTGAAACATAGGCAACCCTAATTAACATTTTATGGTACTGGAATTATAACAAGAAAAGCAATTTAATCTGTAAAACTCTATTTGTCACAATGGCAATGATAAACTGAGGGAGAAAATGTTCAGGGAAAAACAGAAGAAGGAACGGAGAAGAAGTAAGGGCGGAGGAGATGCAGCTCCAACAGTTATTAAGGGACTGAAAAAAGTATTTTTGGAGAACGATGAGGACAAAGTAAAACCAAACGACCAAAGAAGGAAGCCAGGCAAGTGAGGAGCCCCTCCCTCTCCAAATCCTTTCTCCTGAGCAATGCTTTAATTCGAGCCTGCTCTCCCCTGATCTCCACACCAACCGAAACAGCTACAGGAACAAGAACGCAAGGAAACCAAACCAGCTCTAATCCTGCTCTCTCCGATCCATGAACAACTCTGTGCATCGGTTTATGGAGCTGCCGAGTTCACGGCAAAGATTTCCTTTATTGGTTTTTGAGCAGCTTCAAGGACAGCCCTGGCACTCAAAGCCCAGGGCATTGTATCTGAATAAGGATCGTTTCCTCCAGCCTGGCTGCAGCCAGAGAGCCCCGAGCAGGACCTGCAGCGATCACAGCGGCGAGCACAGGCAGGCACGGGCAACTGGAGAGCAGTTTTTCAACCCCAAGAGGCAGGAATTATGCTGCTTAAACAGATTTTCTTCTTTTTAAAATTTTTTTTCCCTGAGCATGACTTCAATTCCTTTTGCTCTCAGGCTTCTCCATCCTGAATTTTTTTGTTACCTGACAGGTGGACTGCAAAAAGAAAAGTGGATTCTTACACAGATTTTGGGACATTTCCCTTCAGTTCAGATGTAAAAATATGCTGAAATAAGCTACAGCCTTGGCAGCTTTACAACAGCAGACACAGAAAGGCAAGGAGTTACTGCAGGGCTTTATTTCAGGGGGTCAAAATGCACTCAGTGGGGAGCAGAGGGAATGGGGCACCTGGGAAGGTTCATCTCCCAGTCTGATTTCATGGGTCCATGGGAACGAGATGAGCTTTGAGGGGTCTGTCCCAACCCAAACCGTTCTGAGGTTCCCCCGATGGGAACACAGAGAGGTACAAGCCCCAGGGTTTATTTTTGAAGCCAGTGCTCCACAGCAGGGGTTGTGGGAACACCTGGCCAGAGGAATGGCTCTCCCCCTGTGCAGATGGATGATGGTGATGATGATGATGATGATGATGATGATGATGATGATGGTGCTGGGGCAGATGCTGCAGTGTTTATTCAGTGATGTCTGCGTGCCCCATGCATCATCTCCAGCTCCAAAACTATAGGACTCTTTAATAAATATTTTGCCTCTGATGTCTTGGTGTGAGGAGATTTATGCACTGATTGGTTCTTTCACCTTGTTTGCTGAAGGAGCTGTGGTTTACAGAGCCCCTGATGGAGCTGCAGGGATGGCAGGCTGTGCCAGGCTCCAGGGCTTCTGTCCCCAGCTGCTGCCAGTCCTTGTCCCCAGTGCCACACGGCCGGGGACACCTCCTCGGGACAGGGGATGGAGAGGGGCCCTGCCCTGGGATCATCACAGAAGCTCTCTAACGTGCTGCTCCTTGTTCTAGTTTTGTCAATCCGGGAGCAGACGCTGAATTTGCTGTCTTAGATATAATTACACAGCAAATGCCACACCTTGTTACAGAACGTGAGGCAGCGGCCGTGCTGGTGACACAGTGTGGAAGATGAAAGAGTTTATTATCAGCATTCTGGAGTGCTCTGTCACATTTTGAGAATTTTTTAAAAGTCCTAAATAACGGGAATAGTTTCAAGTTCCAGCAGGGAGACATCGTGGCACTGGAACCGTAGGGACACCAGTGAATTCAAACCAGTTGGCTGATCAGTCTGCTCGCCCTCAGCTCGGTTCTCCTCCCAGGCTGCTCCTTCCGAAGTCACTTTTGCTTCTAGGAGCTGTTTCAGACTGGGAACAGGGGGTCCTGGTGCCTTTTCCTGCGGGAGCAGGGGGTTGTGGCACCCGTTCTGCGTGGGATAAAGCTGTCAGGGCAAATCCTGCGCCCTTGCCACCCGCGAGCAGCCCCGGCTCACGGCGAGCTCCCTCCGAGCGCAGGGGCTGCCGCGATAAGGAAATGAGCCCTTCCTGCCGTGCCCGACAGGGAGGGGAGGCGCAGCCCCAGCTCCTCGGGCAAAGCCGCCTCCGATTCTCGCTCCCTGCCACCGCAGCAGGGCGCGGCTGCGAGCGTCGGGCTCTGGATCCAAACACCGAAATCCAGCAGCGCCCGTCGCTCCGAGCGGAGCGTCTGCCTCGAAAAGCACCTCTCGTTACTTTGATGTCCCATCACGGGCGATGGTTTGCTGCTCTGCGGGCCAGCTACTGGGAACCTCAGGTTTCCTTCAGTGACCACTGATTTTTCTCTCTAATTTACATCTATAGAATAATGTTTGTCGGTGTAAAAACACAGGAAAAATGAGAAATTGGGGGTATTTTTAGTTTGCCTAACGAGGCACCACAGGCATGATGAGAGTTCTGAACAGGCGAGTAATCACAGGTTAATGATCTCATCCTCACCGTCGGGTTAATCATGCAGACAAATAGCAAGGCAAATCCTGGAATATTTATTCACTGCTGGAAGAGTGGATGAGGGACAGAGTTGGCTTCCCAGAATGCTGCGTTCAAAATAAATCCTGCCGTCAAGGTGCCTTTTGGTTGGGTTTTCGTGATTCATATTTCACTGTGGAATTGGTACCTTAAAATATTCCTATTTATTGTTTTTTAGGTTGGAAATTAATTTACATCTATTACTGCAAAGAGGTCCCCATTGGTGAGGCACTTGCTAGGAAAAGGTTATTTGTAATGACCAAATTTGTCACTGTTTGGGATCTCATAAAGGTCACGGTGGAAGGTTTTCTCTTGCTTTAAATAAAAATCTGTATTTTAAAAAGAAACGTGCTTAACTTTCATTTCATAGAAATATCAAACCTGTTTGCGCTATAATTTACTTTTGGAGCTCTTGACATTTACGCAGCTGCCTGTCTTTGGAGAACAACCTCTTGATTTGGCTGGGAAGGGCTGGCAAGGCAGCAGCACTGAGGGCCGGGGGGCGATGCCGTGGGAGCACCGGGGGACCCTGCCCCGCCCCGGGGCTGTCCCTGCCCCAGGAAGAGCCACCCCGGGGCCACAAAGGCGGCACTGCCCTCTGCGAACTGGCTGTGAACGGGACAAGTGTTCCTTCCCACCGAGCAGGCGGAACTGGTGTGCAAAGGGCTGAAAATCCTGGAAAACCTCCCGGAGCATCTCACCCGGGGCGGGGGAACAGCAGCTCCTGTTCCTCTGCTCCTCCAGCATCACCTGCGTCCTCCACAGCCGCTGTGCCTGGGGGACATCCCTGGCACAGACACCAGCCACTGTCACCTCCTGCTGGTGGCGCCCCTTGGGCCACGGGAGGCTTTTTAATCCCTAATTTCTTTTCCTGGCAGACACAAAACACGATAGGTTCTACCAGGGAGAGCTCAGTCCTCTGCAGGTTATCAGCTTTTGAGACGGTTTGCTCCTTCCCTTATCCAGCTGCTAGGGTCTAGTTTGAATTACAGCTTTTTTGGGAGAACCAAGGGGTCTACAGCAGATTGAGCATTTTATTTGCGTGCCATCTTTATTTCCGTGGGACACTCACACCATTTGAGGGCCTTGCTACTGGAACTCCTAGTTAAGAGAGCTGGGTGCCTTGGGTGGGGCACAGCACCAGCACCCCACAGAGGGGACTAGAGCTGCTCCGGGCAGCCCTTCCCTGGTGGAAAGGATTCCTCTGCCACTGCAGATGGACGGTTTCTTAGGGAACCTGGGCCTTCCCAGCTGCCTGGAGGGGTACAGGAGGTGGATGTGCCAGGGCTCAGACGGTATCACCGCCCTGGGGACCAGCCCGGGCAGCCACTGACCCTGCAGTCGGTGCTGTGTGACAGTGACAGCACTCACAGCTCCAGGCCGAGGAAACAGCTCAGTTAAAGGGAGACTTATTTAAATGGCAAAAGCATCTGAAAGAATGGGATCAGTCCAATTAATTCCGGATGCACACCTCTGTAGCGTCCCCATCAGCTAACGAGGGAGAAGGCAGAAGTGTTATGTCATCACCCTGCACCTCCAGTGCCAAAATAACAGTTATTTTGGCAGGGTACACGGGAAGGTAACCAGGACCAGCTGCTGATTAACCCTGCCAGGGCTACTCCTGTCCAGGTTTATTCCTGTTCCTACCCTGCTCTCCAAAGGTGTGCTGAGCTGCTGCTGCCTGAACAGGCCCTTCCTCCTCCTCTTCTTCCTCCTCCCCACAGCAAAGCCGCTGCCCCAGAGCCCGCAGGCACCCACCTGCTCCTGTGTGAGGTGGGGGCTGCCCAGGGCCAGCAGCCAGCCCAGGGGCAATCCCACATCCCCAGACAAAGCCCCCAGCCGCAGGTGAAATCCAGCACCCGCAGATGAAGCTCCCCAGGTGAAATCCAGCACCCCCAGACAAACCCCCCAGCCCCAGGTGAAATCCAGCACCCGCAGGTGAAGCCCCTCAGCCCCACAGGTGTTCTGCATTAGCAGAAAGGGGGGCACTCCCTGCCCGGAGCGTTGTTCTGCTCCTCAGCTCTTTGCCCCCAAATCTGAATCAGCTGTGGGTCATTAACGCTGATTGAAGGTGCAATAAATGGGGTTTTGAGGGCCTTGGGGGCTATAGTTCTCTGTGACTGGGGAAGTGGAGGCTGTGAGGTGCTGGAAGTGTGTTCTGAACGTCTGTCGGGTGAGTCCTGTGCTTTCTTATTTATTAATTTGTGGTTTGCTAGGCTAGTCTGGGGGCTCAGAAGGGTTCTGAATAATGCTCAAATTGCTTTTTCCTTGCTTAAAAGAAACCTTTGCCACTGTGTGTGCAGGAAAGATGTCAGTAAAATGAAAACGATTATCTGGGCTTGAGGTTTTGTTTTTGAGTATAATTGTGTTATATAAACATGCAGGGCTGTGTGTGCTGGCTGCAACGTTGTTCTCTTTGCCGGAAAGTTTATGAAACAGTGGTGTGTTCCTTTCCTGGTTTAACCCGGTGAAGGATGGACTGGTTTGAGCTTAGGTGATGCTGTAACCTCAGTTTAGCCTTTGGTGGTGTCTCAAAGGATTAAATAATAATTGTTGGGCAGTTTCCAGCCTTATTCCAGACTCAATTATCAGTTGTTAAGGGAGCTCGGTGAAAATAGAGCGGGCCCCGTGTGGGGATTAAAACAGAGGCCACGAACCGACTCTGTGCTCGGACCGCCACTGCTTCAAGCGATATCAGATACGTGTTCTTTGGCGACGGTAGTTTTGCTGGGGGGTACATTGTGTTTATTGAGGCGAGTAAAATTCCCTCCACTCTCCTGAAGGATCTCCGTGTGAAAGGGTGCGGTGGAGCCGTGCTTGGGGGTGCTGGGTTCTGTCACCTCCGGGAGCGGCAGAGCTGGGTCCCGCTGTGCGCTGCGTGTCCTCCCCGCAGGGCAGCACAGAGAGCCCGGCTGTGCCGGCCCGTCCCACCCAGCCCGGGGCTGCCATCCCTGCGGAGATTTCTCTCAAGCGCTCCCCGCCCGGCTCCTGAAGGGCACCGGAGCTCTGCTCTCGGGGCTCGGGAGCTGCGGTGGGATGCGCAGGGCTGCGCTCGGGTCCGGCCCTGCTGAGCGCTTGTTGGAAGGGCGTTGCAGAGGCATGCATCAACCCCCAGACAAAAAAAAAAAAAAGGAAAATGAGCCCTATCCCAATGGGGAAAAAACCCAGCGAAGTCGGGACCTTGTTCCTCAGCAAGCAGCTGCGCAAACGAGCGCCGTTTCCACCTGGGAGACGGGAGCTGCATCCCAGGAGGCTCCCGATGGCCTTTTGGAGTTCACAATTAGCTCATTCTTCTCCCTGAGGTGCCCTCGTTGGGGCTGGGAGCGCTCCTCGGGCCATGGGCTGGTTCTGGGCGGTCCCTGCCTCCCACCGCTGGCCTTTTGGGGGTCTCTGGGGGTACCCCCGGGTCCCTGCTCGGGCCGGGGCTCCTGGCAGCCCTGAGCTGCAGCAGGAGCTGCTGGATCCCGGTTTGCTTCCCCTCATCTGCAGAAACTGCCGCGTTGTGTGTTCTGATGTGCCAGAGGGGCCGGGAGACCCTAAAGGGTGCTTTGAGAGGAAGGGAGCTGACCCCTGGATTTAGGCTGTGGGGATGTTCCCGCAGCCCCTGCCGTGCTCAGGTTGTGAGGTTGGGTTCTACCCAGGCACCCAAAAACTCCTTACAAAAGTAACTCTGCAGCAAACAAACCAATGCAGGCACTTGGCTTTGGAAAGTCTGCAAGTGTGTGTGTGTATAATGTACATCCCGTGTGCTTGTGTGCATTAAAACTGCGGCCCTGAAGCTTTTCAGGCCCTTGGGAATTCCAATATAAATATTTAGTGGGGATTTCTCCACTTAAAGATAAAACACGAGACAGTTCCCACTGCATCCTGCCTTACATGTGCTTTTATTTTATTTTGCCTGGGTTGTTGAGCGTAACTTTGCATATACTGCTTGGAAAGATGGAGAAGCATTGCTGACATGGAGGAACGGATCCCACTGGCAGAGGGCAGGGATGGATGGGAGATTGGGCAGGAATTGTTCTCTGGGAGGGTGGGGAGGGGCTGGGATGGAATTCCCAGAGCAGCTGTGGCTGGCCCTGGATCCCTGGCAGTGCCCAAGGCCAGGGTGGACACTGGGGCCTGGGACCGCGGGAGGTGTCCCTGCCATGGCAGGGGTGGCACTGGAGGGACTCTGGGGTCCCTTCCCACTCCTGTTTGATGGCAAATGGGTCCCGTGGTGCTCAGCAGAACCAAACCCCAGCTGGCTCTGAGCAGAGGAGGACCAGGGCTTTCCCCTGTGGGTTTTAGGGTTGTGCCCCTGTGGGGAGGGAGAACAGAGCCCAAACCCCCCTTGTGTCACCAGGCTCTCCCCTGAGCCTCCTCCATCCAAAAAAAGCAGCAATCTTAATAAGATGCAGTAGGCTTGTACAGGGCCATCAAATGCTCAGTGCATTTTTTTCCCCCCTCTAAATTGATGTGAAAATCTGCTCGGTTTATAACTACCAAACTACAGCTGCAAAAAAAGTCCTGACAAGTTTGTAATGACATCCTCAATCTAATAATTGCAGGACCAAAGCCAATAAAAAAAGAACTTGTCATTGTTTTGAACAACACGAGTTTAATATATCGGGGATTAAAGTTTGAGCTTAATGAGGAAAAGTAATTTAGATGTAAACAAGTGGTCTGAGTCAAAAGCCTGGGGATTTCGACAGGCCATTATCCAGCACAGAGAGTGCTTTTAGAGCCGGCTGAGCTGTCGGAAGGCTTTGCAGCAGCTCCCAAACCGAGCTGCTCTGGGCTGTGTGTGCCCCAGCAGGGGATGGGGGGGGCTCAGCCTCTGCAGGAGACCCCCACCCTCTGCTCCAGGGGCCTCTGGAACCCGCACAACCCGTGTGACACGGAGAGAGGGCTCCAAGCTGCTGCCAGACCCAGCAGGAGGGGCTGCAGGAGCTGTGCATCCCTTTATCCCCGGTGGGGTTGCTCGGGCTGGCCGTGCCCGAGCAGCTGCACCGGGCTCTCCCCTCCCGGCGAGCCTGGATTTCGGCAGAAGAGGTGGAAAGGTCAATGTTCTGCGTTTAATTCCGTGGGGCTGGCACGGGGTTTTTGCTGCTCCCGAGGGTACCAGGGGAGCAGCAGCGCTGATCCCTCTGCTTTGAGCTGCTCCTGACAGGCTCGAACTGAGCCCCTCCAGGGGGAAACCCCTGCTGGAGCCCCCTGGTCCACCCTGCCCTCCCAAATCCCTGCTCCAGCCATGCTGGAGGAGACCTGCTCTGTGGCCGAGGTTGTTCAGGAGCTCTTTGCTATCCTTTCTCTGTCCAGCAGCTTTTTCATCTCTGTCTCTCGTTATTTTAGAACAGGAAGTTTAGAGCAAATTATGTGCTAATTATAGCTCAGCTTCACATCTACGTCTTCAGACTGTTACACTCAGGAATAAGAGTGTCAAAATTATGTTGAGAAATGAGAATGTGTCATGGGAAAAGAGCTCTTCCTCGTACACACATTTTATATAAAATGTGTGTTTTCTAAGTCATCATTTTGGCTAAGAAAATGATTCCTTAATGCTTTTTCCTTAAGGAAAAGTAGGTGAAGGTTTATGGTTGAAGCCAATAACAAAAACCTGGGTGCCAGGGTGGGATGAGTGGCTTCATTAAGTGCAGGAATGGCCAACAAAAAGCCCCTTGAAAGAATGGCTGCAGGAAGGTGACAGCGCCTGTGGATACAGGAGGTTGTACAGGCTGACAATCAGGACCACCATACTCTGAAATCCCTCCTAGATAAGCAAAAAAGAGGGGAGTCAGAGGAAGGAAGGCACAAAAATACTGTGTTAGGAGCTAAATGGCACAAGCTGAGCTGTGGATTCCTCCCCTGGCTCTGTGTGGGCACAGTTATTGAGGCCAAGAGAGTCTGGCTGATTCCTGGATGGTGAAATTTTTTATTCTTTTGCGTGGACGTTTCCTTCTCATCTGGTCAGTTGGTTTATAAATTAGAACGGAATCCAGAGAAGGGTTTCTTAAAGCTACAGGAGGTTCTATCTTCAGAGCGAGTTAACCTTTTACTGTTTTTGAGGGACTTGGGCAGTGCGGTGAAGCACAGACACTGCCAGGGATGGGAGTTCGCTGCTTGGCTGAACTTGTAACGGAGTTTGGGTTTCTCTCTTTATAAAACGTGTGTTTATAATTCTTCCTCCTGCAAACTGAGCACTTGAGCGAGGAGCGGGTCAGGCCCTCTAAATTTCTGCTTGTTTTAATGACAGAATACCATTGGATTGCATAAACTTTGCATAATAAACACTGAAAATGAGCCTGAAGTCATCTAGTCTTGCCCTAAGGCACAATCAAGTATAATGAAGCTGTTGTGATGTCTCTTTAAAAATCTCCAGACACTCTAGAAAACCCTTCAGTCCTGATCTTTGCAGTTTATGCTTTTTAAAGGGACGTTGCAAAGGCAGGGATGTGATTGGACACTTTTAGGTACTCTCAGGGCTGTTTCTGTAAATATTTCTTTGCTACAAAACACTTACAATTTGCACCCATTATCAGTATTCTCGGTAAATCCATATCTGCTATTCATCTCTGCTGGGGTAATTCCCACACTGCTGCAGGGTGTGGAGGGCTTCGATTCCCATTTCTATGTTTATGGTTTGGTATATGGCTTTCCAGCCATGTGTTTTTATGGAAGCAGAATAAATATGTACAGATGAGAGCTCTAAATATTTGAAAGGCTGAAGTTATCTGACTTCTGCTCCTGTCAGAGCAGCTTCTCCCAGAGTAAATGCATTTGGAGCCTGCTGCTCTCCTGGCTGGCTCTTGCTGTGGCAGAGGAAGAGAGGGGTTAACACCCTGAAACTGCTGCATAATGCACCGGGGAGATCACTTAGGACAGCCTTGGGGATTTTTTTTCCCTAAAGTAAAGTGCTGCAAAAGGCTTTTATGCCTCAATCCCCGGCTCGGGCACCTCATCGAGCATTTTATGGGCATTTTCAGGCTGGAGGCAAACCAGGCTGGAGCTGCATTGGGGCAGAGCCCAAAGCACCCTCGGAAATTCCGAAAGGACAGGACAGGACCCAGGGAGGGGTTGGAGCTGGGCCAGGGCGGGGGCAGGCTGGATCTGGGGAGAGGCTCTTCCCCCAGAGGGTGCTGGGCACGGCCCCGAGGCTGCCAGAGCTCCAGGAGGGTTTGCACAGAGCTGCCCGGGTGGGATTGTCGGGGGCTCTCTGCAGGGCCAGGAGCTGGGTCAGTGATCCCTGTGGGTCCCTCCCAACTCGGGATGCTCTCTGTCATTGTTTTTGCATCTGGTGATAACAGAAACTTATTCAAATGAGTTCCAGGGAATAGCTGTAGCAATCATCATTGCTTATGTCCTAAGGTGGGGCTTTGGCACTCTTCAGGTTCAGTCCTCTTGGCCTCCAGCCAGGCAGAAAAGGCTCTTGCACAAAGCTCTGGCACCTACCAGTCAAGAGGATGGTAAAAAAAACAACTCCCATCCCTCCAAAGTGGGACTGCTTATCTGGGGCTGCGTGGCCCCGTCCCTCTGCTCCTGCAGGGCCTTGCAGGGAGTGGGACTCTCTGCCAGAAGGAGTGCCCACCAAATCAAAATTAAAGTGCCCTGTCTGCCACAAAACAAGGAGTTAGAGGTGGTCGGCAGGTTCCCCTTGGCTGGAGCTATCTCAGTCTGCATCACCAAACACTGGCGCTGCAGGAAGGTTTAAAACACAACCGAACACTCAGGGAAACCACCAAAGGCCCAGACAAAACCTCTGGGAGTGCTGGATTCCTGGCTTTGTTCACAGATGGTTTCATTGAGCTCCGTGAGCTGGTGCAAAGTGGTGAGAGAGAAACACTTGCTGCGTAAATCATAGCACCAGGGCTGGGACTGTGTGAACTCTCCAATTAAACTCGACACCTCCTTAAAAAAAAAAATGGGATCCCGCGGATGCAGTGTGAGAATTCCCAGAGTGCGGCAGGCACACGGAGTGCGGGATTTGCCCGCTCTGCTGCGGGATCATAGCTGGGCTTGCACAGGAGCAGCTGCAGGGACCTCAGTGAGCACCTGGACACGAGTGTTGTGGAAGCCTGGGTGTGCCACCAGGGTGGAGATTACTAATTTGGGATCTCGCTGGTTACCAGGGGGTTTGTTTTGGTTTCCTCCCATTTTCCTGCTCACTAAGGGCAGCTGCAGCAGGAGCTGCCAGAGTTCTCTTCCCAGGAAAATGAACCAAAAAGCAGAACCAGGCAATGAGCTGTTACCCATCGCTGGACAACTGCTGCTGGGTTTTTCAAGCACTCCTTAATTTAACTGAAGAGTTTGAATTAAACCTTCCTGCAGGGGTGGGTTTGCCTCTCCCCAGGTGCTGGGGATGCTCAGCTCTGTGATTAATTGGGCAGGTGTTGCTTCTCCTCTTTGGAGCCCACTTGAGAGGCAGCAGTGGGTTGTGCCAGAAGGGTTTGCTCTGCTTTCACTGCTGGAGAAGGCGAGGAGGACCCTGAACACAATCTGCTCCTTCGCGGGGGTCAGTCCCGGCTCCTGCCCCTGCCTGATGGAGCTGGGCCCTGCAGCTCAGAGCCCGGGGGCTGCTCCTGGCGGGGATCGGGGCTGTGAGCGAGGCTCGTCTCAGTTCGCTGCTGCACAGACAGGAGAAGGAACAAAACACCTCGGTGATTACAACGTTTATGTGATAAAAGCACTCCCGTGCCTGTCAGTGTGTTAGCACAATTTCTATGGGAAAGCTTTTTATTCTGCATACGATACCTGAATATGTGTGAAAGGAACCTCGTTAAGGTCACCCCTCCTCTGAGGGTTTGCTCTGCGCAGGGGGAGAGCAAACAAAGGGGCTTAAAAAAAGTGACTGGGGACAGGGAGAAGGGCTGCTTGTTATCCAAACATCTCTGGTCAGGAGTTTGCCTCCTCCTTTAGAGCTGTTCCAGGTGCTGAAAGAGGCCACGGGACTCAAAGTACTGCTGGGCCAGAGACTGGTGCCAAAGCTGGGGAACAGGACCATAATTTGGGCTTTAATTTGGTTTATTTTTTAATGGCCAAGCTCCTTTGTTTGAAATCCAAGTATGAAAATAAGCCACCCCAAAATCATTAATTAATAGGAAAAGCATCGTTTTTCTTGTTCAGTCTTTTTCTTCTACCCTCATGCACCAGCTTTGACTTAAATCTCACTGTTTTCCAGCAGTTGGGGGAATGGTGAGAGGTCTGCTCCAAGTGCAGAAGCACAACAGATCTGTGCTCAAGTTATATTCCATTTACAGGTGGAAGTGGTGTGAAATACCTGCAGTCCCAAGTCCCTCTGTTCCGTGTGTTTATTTTAGCTGTCATTTGTGTTAAATGATGAGTCCGTACCTGCTCCTGAAGGTCAGGCATAGCAGCTGTGTGGGAAAACGAGGCCCAAAGTTATAATCAGAGTTTTGCACACTGCTTCAAACGCAGAAACAGCTGTGGGTGCATTTCACAAGGGGCCCCTGGCGTTGTCAGCAGCAGCCACTTCTCTGTGAGGTAACTCTGTAACTTGGAGAGAAGGAACTTGCTCAGCCACCTCCTTATTATCATTTAATTATGTAGCAAAGTTTGACATATCTTAGATTTAATGACTCGGTAGTAATCAGGATAATTTGCATATCTGGCATAGAGAAATGAAGATTAAGAACTTTTTTTGTTTTTATTTCCAGGACGTGTTTTCAGTTGTGTGCTTGAAGTGTTTGTGGTTCCCCTTTCCCTGGTGCCCCACTGCAGCGTGGGCTGGGGTTGAAATGAGCCAGGTTTTGTCTGCACTTGTCAGGGACTTGTTTGGGTAAAATCCTGGCAGGTGTGGGTTGGGAGGGAACTCAAAGCCCCTCCAGTGCCAGCCCTGCCATGGGCAGGGACACCTCCCACTGTCCCAGGGTGCTCCCAGCCCCAGTGTCCAGCCTGGCCTGGGACAATTCCAGGCAGCCCTAAAATTTGGGATAGTTCCAGTAGTGGGATATTCATCCTCTGGCAAGAGAGCGTTTGTTTGTTGTAACCAACACCACGTCTTCAAATGGGGCCATGAAGTAATAAATTGCATTAATACCGGGCTGTTATGACACTCAGAAATGCCCTGCAATTACTCATGCTATTAATTAACAGCAAGGAGTGTACTTTTGCAATTAGCTATCGGTACTTGCCAACTGCTTCAGAGGGCAGCCAGAGAGCTGTTCCCGTGGGACTGGGGTCAGGGGAGCTGCAGGCAGAGAGGGAAGGGGCAGCAGGGTCCCTCTGAGCCCCCCTGGGCTGGGGCTGCTCCCCGTTATCCTGCTGGTCCTTGGGGGGAGTCCGGAGGGATGGCTCCTTTCCCCTCTGCTGATGGAAACAGGAGAGGCTTGGGGAAAAAAAGCCTTTTCTGTAGCTCAAAGTGGCCAAACTTCAGTTGGAAATCCTGATGCAAACCAGGGGAAAAAGGGATTAAAAACAAAGCAAATGCTGCAGGACTCATTTTTCCTTTCTTCAGTCAGAGTGGTCCCATTTCTGGTGTAATTGTACTTTCATAAAATCCCAGAAAGGTCTGGGGAGGAAGGGACCTTAAAGCTCACCCAGTCCTGGGGGAATTCAAAGCACAGAAAGTGTTCAAGGCCCTGTGCCTGCAGACTCTGAGTGTGAAATGTGCGCTGCATTCCACCTGAGGCTGTGGGAAAGGCTCCCAGACTCAGGGACCTGTAACAAGAATATAGATCTGTAGTTTAAGAAGAGGTGTGTTATGTTAGATAGTAGAAGGTTTTGAAGTGTAGATATAGAAATAGTTATAAAATAAAGTAAGAAGTTTTAAATGTAGTAACAAATTTTTGTCTTTATATGATAAAAAGCCTGCATTGTGGCAGACGTGTAATACAGGGTTAATTAACTATTGGTGTAGAAATTAAAACAAATCTGTGTGGCAGTAGTTTATTGGCCAATTAACCTCTAAAAGACCTTGTAACCTGTGCTTTTGTGAGCACTTTACACTGACTGACCTCTGACTGACCCTGTGCAGACCTTCTCGTGCCTTCACGAGACTGCAGCAATAAATCAGACTTTAAACCGTCCCGAAGTGGTCCCGTCTGTACCCAAATCCTCCTGATACCGTCCCGAGCCCTGCCGTGATCCCGGGTCCTCCAGTGTCATCCAGCCTGGCCTGGGGCACTGCTGTGACTTTGGCTGGGCAGGGGGCTGCAGCCCTGGGGTGGGCACCTGGGCACAGGTGAGGGGCTCGGGGGGAGGCACCTGGGCTCAGGGGGGATACCTGGGCCCAGGTGAGGGGCTCGGGCAGGACAGGCCTTTGCTGTGCTCTGTGTGAGTACCGGTGCGGGGCGATTGGGAAGCGGATACAGGAGCGGGAGGGGTTGGGGGCTGGCTCTCCTGGCGGGGGTCGGTCGGTCTGGCTGCGTGCCCTGTGCTCCCGGCGGTGGCAGCGGTGGCGGTGACCTCGTTCCCAGCGCTCAGGTGTGACACCGGGGCTGTAGGGACCTTGCTCAGGGCTGTCCTCGGCCCAGCCCCCGGGGCGCCTTCACGTCTGCACTCGGTGATTAACTGCTGTAACCTACACTTTAAAATGCAAAGGCAATTAAGGAAATCTTTTTATGCTCCTTTTCCTATGAGCCGATAGATGTAAAATTGTCTCCAAAGCCTTATTTATCTTGCATTAAATCAGCTGTAATTGTAAAAATATTCCACGGCATCTGTGATCCAAATGCTGTTGGTGGTTTGATCCCCTCCAGTCCCTGTCTGGGTGCAAGGCTCTGCCAGGCACAGCTCCTTTTGATGAGCTCTGTGGCTGTGCAGCTCTGGATGTAACCATTACCCAGAAAAAAAAAAGAGGGAGAATGGGAGAGAGGAAAGCATGGAATGTGCTTTTTATATGGCAATTTTAAGACCTGGTAAAATTAAATTTAATTAGTTTGGCCTGTTGATCCGAGTTGTGAGGCTGGCTTTGAGGTTCTTCTGGTTCTATGGAGCATGGCCCAGGCTGATGTAGGAGAGTGCAGGGGAATCACAGAACCACTGAGGTTGGAAAAGCCCTCCAAGACCGAGTCCAGCTGCTGCCCAGCACTGCCAAGGGCACCACTTGTCCCAGGTGCCCCATCTGGAAGGTTTGGGACACCTCCTGGGCTGGTGGTTCCCCCCTGGCTGCTCAGGGCTCCTCGAGGAACTTCGTGCAGGAGGCAGAGGTTGCTTTCCTTCAGAGCAAAGTGGAAGTGCTGCATTTAAATGAGATCAGTCTCAACCAAATGACAGAAGTTGGGAAAATCAAGGCAGGGACCCCCCCCCCCCCCTCCTGCCTCTGCAGCCCTGGGGTCTGGGGAGAAGCACGGCAGTGCTGGGTCCCTGTGCAGGTTTTGCTGAGGGCTCCCTGGTGCTTTCCATCAGGAAGCAGCAGGGTCCCAGAGCAGCAGAGTAACCCTGGGCTCCTGCCAGGCTTGGTGCTGCTCTGACCTGTCCCCAGGGTCCCCTTTCCCCACACCCCCATCACAGACATCTCTGTGCCCTTCCCCGGCCTCGGCAGTTGTTTCTCTGCTTTGTGACTCCAGGGAATGGCCTCAGATTTCCGGGGGTGCTTAGTGAGTCTCAAATGTCTTTATTTCCCAAATCTGGGCTGGGCCGGACCTCTGCAGTTCAATGATTTGCATTATGCACCACAGTTCTTTTCTGAAGAATTACATTTAAAAAATTACAGGTTATTTTAACCCTCTCTGAGCCATAGTCCAGGAAAGAGTGGGCTTCCAGTTTGCTTTGTCTTTCTCCTGTGAGATGCTCATGGTTCTGAAATGAGTGAGTTCAGGCAGCACAAGCCCCAGTTCCCCAGAGCTCGGGAGGAGGCGATGGCTCAGGGGTGGTGCTGCTGTTGTAAAGAGGCAACAAATACCACTAATGTGCTCATTTTAAGGGAAAAAAATATTCTGAAATAAAAAATACTCAGCACTATTGAAGTCCCAGTGGTGATTGACTTCCTCTTGTGACACCTACGAATCGAAGCGTTAAAGATTATACAAGGATGAGACACAAATAAGGGCTTTGAGGAGAAAACTGCTGGGTTTATTCCACAGAAGGCATTTGAGATTCCTCCCCCTCTTTCTGCCTGCTCCCAGCCAGTGCTCTGGGCAGGAGGTTTGGGCTTCTGGGCTCCCGAGCAAAGGCTGCTGCTTCGACTAGAGATGCACATTTTAATAAGTACAGCTAATACCCTCAATCGTTACAGAGGTGAGGTTATTGCTGTTGTCTCTCCGGCTGAGGCTCTCCCGAGGAAGCTAGTGAATGCATTACAGAAAACCCTCTCAGGTTTGTGTAGTCTGACTCATCAGATGCTTCACTTCTTTACTAGCAAAACCACCTTGTTTCCACGAAAAAAAAAAAAAAAACAAACCTCCAGACCACCTCAGTGGAGAGTTCCGTGCGGCTTTGTACGGAGCAGTTAATGAGCAAGTACTTCATGGTTAATGATTTAATCAATTTAAGGCGAATAAAGGGTATCAGTGGAACTCACCACCCCTTTGAACTGCTGAAAGCTTCTCAAACCCTTCCTACAAGTGAGGAGGTGACCTGGTTATGGGAAAATACTGGGTGGGTTATTTTTCCTTTTAATTCCAAGAGAACTCTTTGGAAACGTGAGAAGGGAGCCCAGCGGCCGTGGCTCTGCAGGGGATAGAGGCTGCTTGGTGCGGTTTTGGACTCGTGGTCCTGAGGCCCTTTAACCCCCTTTCTGCTGAGTTTGTGGGACTGCAGGGGCTCAGAAAGCAAGAGGGGGGAATCCCATTAGCAGGAGCCAGGAGCTGCCTTCCTCCCCCCTCGGGAGAGGGTCCTGCTGTGCTGGGGTGAAATCAGGAGCTGCTGCAGAGCTGCCCAAGCTTTCCTGCAGCTGGTAACACCCAGGAAACCTGCCTGAGTCATCCACGCTGACAGGTCCCTGCGAGAGAGAGAGAACCCTGCCCACGGGGTGCTTTGAAACGGCTCTTCTGTGTTGCTGGGATGTTGCTTTGATAATTTATTTTTTTTAAAATCAAAATATCTGGTAACTCTTTGTGTTTCTGGCTTCTATGTGCTGCCAGAGTGGGCTGTGAATCCCGAAGCTGGTGGGGAATGGGGTTACCCAGCAAGGCCCAAACAAGTGCTGGAGTCGGAGGGGGTGAATTCACTCTGTGCTGATGAGATGCTGTCTCAGCTTCAGGACTGATGCTGGACAGAGAGGGTTGAGCTGCAGCAGTGGGAGTGGCCTGAGCAATTTCCCCGTATTTAATTTACATGAAGGTGTGCCAAGATATCCATTCTTTGGACGTGACTTTTTAGCACCCAGTTTATGGAAGTGGGATCACGAATTCAGCAAGAACCCCAGGAAGGGCTGGTTCCTCTGAGCTGCCCTGAGAGCTTGACCTGCACTTTGCATTCCCACACGTAACTGGGCGCTCAGGGCAGCTCAGCCCGTGCTGCCAGCACTCAGCGAGAATCCTGCAGGTCTCAAAGTGGAACTGAGAGAAATCCGTGACCTAGAGCAGCTCCTCGTTCCCCTGCATCCCAGGCAGGCTCGTGGATTGCGTGTTCCCTTGGGTCTCCCCTCTGCTCTGAGCACTCCTGGGCTGTGCAGCAGCTCGGGATTGACAAACAGGGTTTCTCCAGCTCGTCAGCACCTCTGAACAGCCCTGCTGGATTGCAGCCCTCGAGTCCTCCCTGCTCGTGGAGAGGAGCATTCCCAGGGCAGGATGCTGCTCCAGAGCTTGCCTGTGTGCAGGGCACAGGATTTGTATCTGTGATCTTCAGTTCATCTTCCAGGTAGTAACATTCCAGTTGTTTTTCCCATGCAGTAACACACCTGTGCTCATCATTAACCTTTAGGTGAAAAAAAACAAAAAAAAGCATGTTTCATTTCAAGGCAAACCAAAAGCACTGGAGAGCTTTACCACTTGCCCCGAATTTGTTGCCCTCACCTGCAGATTCCCATCTGTACCTGCAGTTGGATTGGATCGCCTTTACTAGAACAATTTATGTAAATGTGCCAAGATTCAAATTGGCACCTTACCGTGCCAGGATAACTGTACAGTATTTCCCTGATTGCGCCTCATTCTCTATCTTCTGGAGTATCTTTGTTGTATTTCTTGGGTGATAATTGCAATCCCTTCCTCATGTGTTCATCACTCAGATGGGTTTGTTCAATTCTATTTCAGGTTGCTGAAGCTTTTCCTTCCAAAGCTGATGTGAACTAAAAGCCTACTTTAGCTGTCTAGGGCTAAATTACATTTGGTGATCCAGATAAAATCTTTGTTCTCTTTAAACCAATTTTGGGAAATAAATAATTCTTATCTATTGCCAGGAAGAGGTTTTTTTTTTTTTTTTTTTTCTCAATTTGCTGCTTTTAGATCTATTTTCCCTGAAAACCCTGGAGGATGCTCAGCTGTTTCTGCTGATGTTAAACACTCTTGTTAAAAGCTTTTGGTGTTGCAAAAGTGAAATTAATATTACAAACAGGGCAGTGGGGAAGGGGAGTCTCTTGCATTTTACTGAAATTACGTGTAACTCCCCAAAACAGTAGAAGAAATAGCTGCTGGCGTTTGAAGAATTGCCCCTTTTCAGCTGCTTTGGTTCTGAGGAGGAGCTGAAGCTTGAGGTGGGCTCGGGTTGTGACTTTGGCAGGAGATGCAGCCGGAGGTGTCCCCACCCCAGGGTTACCTGGGCAGGTTCCTGGAGGATGGGGATGCAGGTGTCCCGTCCTGGGCTCCACTCTCCCGGCTGAGAGCGGGCTCTGTCCCTTCCCCTGACGGGCTGGAGCGGAGCTGGAGGTGCCCAAGCTGTTCTGGGCCCTTGGAACACAAACCCGCAGCTGGCACCTCTCCCCTTCCTGCGGGCTGGGGGCACTGCAGGGGCTGGGGCAGCTCCAGACCCCCCCGGCCCGTGCTCCTGGGCTGAGTGTGCTGGTCCTTCTCTCTCCTCATCTCCTGAGCTGGCAGTGCCGGTCCTTCTCTCTCCTCCTCTCCTGGGCTGGCAGTGCCCGTCCTTATCTCTCCTCCTCTCCTGGGCTGGCAGTGCCCGTCCTTGTCTCTCCTCCTCTCCTGGGCTGGCAGTGCCCGTCCTTATCTCTCCTCCTCTCCTGGGCTGGCAGTGCCCGTCCTTATCTCTCCTCATCTCCTGGCTCGGTGTCGGTGTGCCCGTCCTTATCTCTCCTCTTCTCCTCGCTCGGTGTCGGTGTGCCCGTCCTTATCTCTCCTCATCTCCTGGCTCGGTGTCGGTGTGCCCGTCCTTATCTCTCCTCATCTCCTGGCTCGGTGTCGGTGTGCCCGTCCTTATCTCTCCTCATCTCCCGGGCCGGCAGTGCCCGTCCTTATCTCTTCTCATCTCCTGGGCTCGGCGTACCCGTCCTTATCTCTGCAGGGCCAGCCTGCCTTGTGGCAGGAGGAGCTGATAAAGGGGTAAATCTGGCACTGACTCAATTCTGCTTTCGGTAAAATCAGTCCAATTGCCCACCCACCTCCCCAGACCCTGCAGTGCTGCTTCCAGCAGCGCCCCTGTGTTCTGCAGGCTCTCTCTGCCCGGCTCTCTGGGTGCTGGGTTCCCCGGGCGCTCCCTGCCCCAGCTTTGGGGGGTTTTACAGGGGGTTATTGGAAAGGAAAAGCTGGGTTTAAGGTGGGGGTTTCTGGGCTCTCCTGTGTTTTTTCCCTTTAGCTCCAGCCAGGGCGTTCAGCTGCAGGTTCTTTCGCCTGGGCTCAGGTGCCCGGTTCGTGCCACCCTGTCCCTCTGTGCCCCGTGTAACCCTCAGCAGGGCTTGGGGAGCCGTGCCCGGGCCCGAGCCGTGCGTGGGCCAGCTCTGCCCTCCTGTCGCTGCCCGCTGTCCCCTGCCCCGGGCAGGACGGGGACAAAGCGGGGAGTTGCCAGGGGCTCTGCCCTGCTCCCCCCAGTTTCCCGAGGGGTTCCCTTTGCTGCAGGAGGGCAGGTCCCTGCTCTCCCCATCCCTCACCCTCTTTGGGTGCCTGAAGAAGAGCTGTGTCCCTGTCGAGGTGGTTTTGGGTCAGTCGAGAGACGAAGAGGAGTCTGTGTTTGTAGTTAAAGTTATTTATTGCACAGTGCAGCCGGTCTGGCGAGGGTGAGGAGTTCCAGGCTGTGCCGTTGTGCTGAAAGCCTTTCAGTGTCCCAGGCAGAGGCAGCTGAAGGGAGTTTTTTGCAGAAGCGAAGCTGCGGCAGAAGATGCCTGCTAGCCCCAATACAATACATTGTGCTCATTAATTATCCAATCAGCTACAAACACCATTCTGTTGCAATCCTTTTGCACCTGTCCTGGCCTAACACAGCTGTATGACAATAATGTCATTTCTTACACAGAATCTGCACACAGAGTTTATCACAGCCTATCTTTCTATCTAACAGCACTGGGCTGTGTTTGTTATGTCTATAGAGTTTAGTTAATTTTGTAAAAGGTTATGCTGCTGAACTTTAAACTGGACTTTAGGGCTTTTCCACTAACTAACACAGTTTCTTACGTGCTTAAGGCACTTTAGGGCATATTTCTATTTGTTTAAAGCTAAATGTACATTCTTATTTCACGTTGGCGTGGCTTTATGAACCTCAGTTTCTCCCAAGGTTTCAAATCAGCCCCTGCATTCCTCTCTGCTCCTGAGCCTGTGTGCACGGGGTTCTGAGGGATTTCTCTTCCATTTCTAACACCTCCCCTGGTGTCCAGCCCGGGTGGGCGTTGTCCCCCCGGGTTTTGCTCTGGGTGAGGTGGGGACATGCCGGGGCTGTCACCCTCTGCCTGTGCTGTCCTGCAGGCTGGGGACAGAGGTGGCCCCGGGGGTGCTTCCCAGCCCAGCTGTGGAGGAATCCCTGGCACAGGGACTCACACAGGGAGTGCAGGGTTCCTTCTGAAGAGCTCATGGAGCAAGCCCGTGTAGGATCAGGAGAAAACAAAAGCAGGTTTGTACCTGCCCAGACAAATGTAGGTCGTTACAGATGTGTTGTTCGTCATCCACGTGGGGAAAAAACAACCAGGAATGCAGGACCATAAATCAGGGAGTAAATCGTTCCTTTACTCCTCCTAGGAACAGGTTTTATTAAAAATGGCTTTTAATCTTGCTTTTGATAAGGAAAAAGTAATGGTAGCCGTGTATTGTCTGCTGCTCCAAATCCAGATTTAGAGGGTACAGGGAGGGGGAAGTCCTTTGTGGGTTCCTGTTTTCTGTCCAATACTTTTTGTGCAGCCAAGTTGCTGCCTCCGCTGGCTGAAGGGAAGCTCTGAAGAGAGCAGGATTCTGTGCTCTGTGCCATTCCTTGGGCTGTGCTTTACACCCTGAGGAGAGCACGCCGGTGGAAAGCTCACCCAGCTTTCTCCTGCAGGTTGTTATGAGTCATTCTTGGCCTCCTTTTTCCGAAGGTTTTGTATGAAATCCTGCCCCTTTATTTCAGCATCTCCTCCCCCAAGACTGTTCTGCAGGGTGGCATTTAAACCCCGCTATGAATGGGAGAATGATGTGAACGAGCAGCTGTGCTCTGGCTCTGCTCCGTGGGTGTGGCAGGAGAGCAGATTGTCCTCAGCTCAGAGTGCTGCTCAAACTTGCACCTATTTAAATGCTTTCGTTTATCTGCTGTGTTAATTTTCTGTGCCTGCAGACCCCGTTTCTGTTCCTATGGATCTTTGCTTGGGCTGTTCCTCGGCTGGCTGGGGTCAGTAGCTGCTTCTGGACTCTGTCAGGAGTGACCTTTTTGGGGTTTGTCAGCTCTGTGCCAGGCTCCCTGGGAGCCTTTGGGATTTTTTGTTAGGAAATGTTGAACATTGGGATAAAATCTGTGTGAAGCCACCCCCTAAGGCTCCCAGGGAGGCAGAGCTGCTGTGGCAGCCCCGGTGTGGCCAAACCTGCTGAGCTCAGCAGGTGCTTCAGGCACCAGTAAGGGATGCAGCAATTTCTTTTCCAAGAGATTTGGTTTCTTTTTTTCCCCCCTAATTAAAATAATTAAATGGTATTTAATTGTAAGCCTTCATCTGAGTCTTTGTTCCATCTCATTAAGTGATTTATTAGGATTATCACATTTGTTTCCACCTTGCCTCGTGGGAGCAGCCCTGGCTCCTGAATTCCAGCATTGTGCGCACCATAAGGCTGCTGAGCAGGGGCAGAAACCTGATAATGGATGGGAATTTGGGTGATTTTTCCTGGTGCTGATGGTACAGCCTGCCCCATGTGTGGCACCAGTGGTGTCTGAGCTGCACCCCAGAACTCACAGGGGTTATTTGGAGTTGACTCTGCAGTCTCTGATGCAGAGCCCTCAGCTGCAGCTGTGCAGGGGAGCAGCCCCCAGCTCCTCTCCAGGGGCTGTCCCTGTGCCCACAGCTGCAGGAATGTCCCTTGGGCATCCTGGTGGCTTCTGGCAGATTCCTCCTCTTTCCCTCACAGTTCCCCTCCTGTTTTCCACCGTGCTGGGGGCAGGGCTGGGAGCCAGCTCATCCTCGGAGGTGTCGCCTCCTCCCTCAGCTGTGCTGCTGCTTTCCAGGTTGGAGCTGTGGATAAAGGGGAAAGAACCATGTGTGCAAATGCAGGCACAATTTTTATCTCCTGCTTTAAAGGATCAGGGGTTTTTTAGGACTCGTGTTGTGTTTTGAGAAGATGAGGCTGAAGCACCTGCTGAGGGCTCAGAAGGAGCTGAGGCCTCCCAGCCAGCCAGCTGAAATTAAGAATAGCTTAAGTGATGGAGTCAGGGTTAGAGACCAAGACCATTTTCCATGTAGTCTGTCCAAGTTCTTTGCACGAAGCAGAAAAATGACAATTCTAGGGTTTTATCTCCCTGGTTGATTGGCTGTTCCTCCTGAAAAAGTTCTGGCACTGAATTCCTGTGGCTTGTCTGCTCCCCAGGACCCCAAGGCTCGGGTTTTTGGCTGGTTTTATCCCACTTGCTGCACCTGTGCTTTCTGTTGCTCTCGGAGCACCTCCTCAGCCAAGACATATTTAAAGGATTATTGCTGGAGCTCTGGTGTGACCTTTCCTGTGGTTTGCTGCTGTGTGTTTGTGTCTGGCTGAGAAATGGAGCCAGAGTTGGATTTCCTTCATCTCTTCCACCACGAATCAGAGTCGTGGGATGATCTGGGAGGGACCTCAAAGCCATGGGCAGGGACACCTCCCCCTGTCCCAGGCTGGCCTTGGGCACTGCCAGGGATCCAGGGGCAGCCACAGCTGCTCTGGTGAGTGACACTGGTGGAAATGGGTAAATCCAAGTGTAAAAATCTATTTCCAATGGATCACGAATAAAGGCTGCTCGAGAAAGGCCGCGTCCTGATCTGTTAAGTCTCCTTCCCATCAGAGTTCATCTGGTGAGGAGGAGCTGAAAGATAAATGTCAACAGGAGAAGTGCAACAACTCCCGGGGCTTTAAATGATCAAAGGCTCCCTTGAAAAGCCTGATGTCGACTCCTGACGCTGTGTCACAACCCTTTGCGTCAGTCCTGATGGAAAAACAAAACAGAGGTGATTTTTGGAGATACGAGCGAAACCATCCATATCCAGCAGGTAGAAACACAGCTGCTTATTAGGAGGGGTTTTTTTTTTCCCCTAAAATCTCTCTTAACAGTCTGGTTAGAGTGTTATGGCTGCAGGCAAAACGGGATCTGCACATATTGCATTGCCTCTGGCTAGCAAATGTTTCTGGGGTTTGTAATATTTTTAAGCAGGTAGCACGAGCGAGGCCATGAGTCAATCTGGCTACAACCAATCAATTATTCACAGCAAACTTCCAGCAAAATCATTTAAAGGAAAAGTCTCTTGCCAGTCACTAACAGGCGTGCAGACAAAGAAATGATGTCTACAGCAAAAATAAGCAGCTTACAGTGTGATTGCCAATAAAAAAAAAAATCAAACCTAGCTCGCTGGAAAGAACTCCACCTGCTTGCTAAAAAATCTGTCAATTGAATATATTTTTAATAAGGCGTTGGATTTGATGACTCAGAGCTGTGGTTTGGAGCGAGTTTTAATTTCAGCTGCCCCGGACTCTGCGTGTGAATTTAGTCAAGGTGAGCATTTTTCCTGATTGTGCCATCCACAGAGTGGGCTTGGCAAAAATGCTGCTCCTGTGGAGGTGTCCCAAAAATGCCCCTGTCCCAAGGCCCTTCACAGACCCCCGCAGGGGTTTGGGGTAGGAGAGCCCCTAAAGCTCCTCTGGTTCCCCCCTGCTGCCACGGGCAGGTCCTTCCACCCCAAACCCCTCTGGGATCCATGGTCTGGATGCCACAACACCCCCACAGTGTTTTATATAATAATAATAAGTGCACCCTCCTTTTCCAGTAAACTCAGCGATTGCAGCATCGTTAATTCCCATTTAAAGGAGGTGCTGCCGGCACAGGAGTGGCTGTTCTGCGGGCAGAGCTTTGCCAGGACAGTCTCTTTTCCCCGGGGCTCTGGTGCACATGAGGAGGTGTTGGCTGCCCTGCTGCCTTCTGAGAGCTGGCAGTGCTGTGTGATTCTCCACCTGACACGCTGTGCTGGTCAATAACAGCCAACAAACCAGATTTCAGTTTTATGGAATTAATTTCCAACAGCTGCTCTTAGCTGTGCCACCAGACCAGGTCCCAGCTTGGTTGTTCTGCGGAAGGCAATCTGCGACAGTGGTGCGATCTTGTTTATCTGGGTGTTATTAATGGCTCTTCTTAATCTCTTCTTTTCCACCTTGTTTTCCCTGGCGTAGCTGCGGAATTTATCTCTTTGCGTGGTTTCTGCAAAGATTCTCCGTGTTCCCCAAAGGAATGGGATCCCTGTGGTGTCCCTGGAAGGGCTCTCCTGTTACTGGTGAAAATTCTCAAATACAGGGGGGGTTTGCCCCAGGCAGCCAAGTTGTGTGTTAGTGCAGCCAGGAGGGATCCCTGATCCCCTGGGATTATTTGTGGGGTCAGAGATAAAATTACTGGTTCATATTTCAGATATAATTACCAAAAAAGAGTATTACTTATTGGATATTCCTGCAATGAAAATATCACCAAAGTGCTGAAGTGAATGTGGATTGGGGCTTAATTGCCCTGGTTTTAGTTTTCCCTCATTGGGATATTTCCTGAGAAAGATGGTTCACAGCCTCACTGAAGAGTCCCTTCATCCTTCCCTAGCTTTTCCTGAAATAACCAAAATCACTGGATCAGATTCTTTATTGCTTTTTGTGAAACGTTTTTCCTGTGTAAGTTCTCCACCGAAAGAAAGGAAATAATTTGTCATTTAGCTTAATAAAGGATGGATCCTTTATTTGCCACTTAATCATGTTTGAAGTACGTGTCAATGTCAAAGATCAAAATCTTCCTGCAGTTTGAGGGGGGAGAATGATCCGTTTTGAACTTCACCTGTCAAACATTCCTACCTTGTGGCATCTGGGAGGCTCATGGAATTATAATGTGGTGTTAAGCCGAGTGGCACCTGGGAGAGGCAGGAGCAGGCTCCCCTGGCTCCTGGAGGCGTTTGGGCTGAGCTCTGGGGTTTTGGGGGATCCTGCCCGGTGCTGGATGCTCCAAGGGGCATTGCTGAGATTCAGCTTCACCTCCCGTGCAGCAGGAAAACGTTTCCTTGGTGTCAGCCCCAGACTAACCAAAGCGAGAGGATAATTTCAGCAAGATTATTTCTTTTAAGTGGGGTTTTTTCCTCTTTAGGCACCTCGTGCCAGACAAGAAAAAGGACTTTATGGGTGCATAAAGGCAGCAGAAGAAAATGTTGGCTGTGTGGGAGAAAACCCAATTGACAGGCTGATGACAGAGCCCTGTAAATGAGACTGTTCAGCACCCGAGTGAGGGGTTCTGGCTGCAAAGTTCAATAAATAAAGCAGTGCTGGTGCTGGGAGCTGCTCACCTACAGCACATGGAACTGGGCAGTGCACGGGGCAGGCTGGGATCCCGTCCCCAGCCAGGCCGGGGTCCCTCTGTGCTTGGAGGCCACAGCGTGACCCCAGGGTGGCACAGAGACCCTGTGGCCTCACCCTCCCAGGGCACTCCCAGCTTTGGAGCAACTGCCCGAGATTTTTATTTAAATTATTGCTTTTTTTTTTTTTCTGTATGTGCCACTAAAATTTGGAACGATCTTCATCAAGATGTCAGTTTTTGTTAGAAATCATTTTCCCTAAAAGGGCAAGCCACCTCTGCTTTATGCTGGAGCTGCCTTGTGCTCATGTAAATCGTTCCCATTGATTTACCCTCTGCGCTCCCTGGAAAAGAGATTTTATTTTTTGGATCTCTGTAACCCCGACTGCTGGGCAGCGTGGCTGGGTTTATATTTCATAAATATATTGCAGGGATTATATTGTGCTAAGGGTCAGCTACATATCCACAGATGGCAGATTTAAATGTCTCAAACGTGGTTGAGATTTATCCAGCTGAAATATTAAACAGCTAAATTTCAGCTTTTAACCGGAATAATGGGAAAAATCAGAGGCCTGGGTTTCTGCTGGCCATAAACATCAGTGAGACCTTTTCTTCTCGTTTCCTGTTGCTTTGCATTGGTATTTATATTTGCTTTTTTTAAAGTAGTGCAGCACCCTATATTAAGGGTTGACAACTTAATTATATGTGATTGATCTGCTTATTTTGAGTGAGTTGTTAGCAGAATGCAAATGGCAAATGCTATATTCTCTGTGTGTTTGTGAGGAGAGGCAGGGAAGGGACGTGCCCAGGCTCCTGCAGGGACAGCCACGAGCTGAGGCTGCCCTGCAGCAACCCCAGAGTGTCCCTGGTGACAATCACAGGACCTTCAGGTGGGAAAAGCCTCCAGGAGCATCGAGCCCACCCTGCCATAAATCCCAAAGGGGCTCTGGAGGTCCCAAATCCTTCAGCTGGGGATTTTCAGCAGAGGGGGCTCCCCATGGAGCTTCTCCTCCCTGAGCTGGGCGTTGGCCCCGAGGGGTGGCAGGGCTTTGGCTGAAGGACAAAAACCCCTTCAGAGAGGGGCTGCGGCTCAGTTCCCAGCTCCCCAGAGCTCCTCGGGGTGCTCCTGCCCTCAATTCCCACTCTGGAGGGGTCCCAGGCTCCTGGGGCTCCAAGCTCTGCTCCCATCCCATCCGAGCTGTGGGTGGGATGGGAATTGTGGGTGCTGGGGCAGAATCCCAGGGCCCAGGTTGGGTTTGAGGCTGGTGGGAGTGCTCAGTCCCCTCCAGAAGCATCATCCCTCCTCATCCAGCCAGTGCCACACGTGGGGTAACGTTTGGGACGTTATCTTTGGGATGTTATTAATGTTTGTGGCTCTAGCTGTTCCTGGGAGCACAGCAGCAGTGCTGCGCTCTCAGGCACTGCTCTTTCTGAGAGGTGAAGTGGGCCATAAAAAATTGAGGAATTGCCACTAACTCCTGCAGAGAGCCCACGTGCAGGCAGGATGCTGCCCTGGAGTTTGTGTTTGGGGTGCTCGTGATGCTGATCAATGCTTGTGCTTCCCCTTCCCCATGGAATCGTGGCAATCAGTGTCCAATCCCTGTCTGCTCACAGCTGCCTCTGTGTCCTTGCTCTCAGCTGGGCGGGTGGCAGCCAGGGAGCATCCCTGGCCCTCAGCAGAGACCCCTTCTCCATCCGAGGGTTCACTGGTTTCAGGCCTAAGGGAGCAGGAATTTCTGTTGGATCAGCTTTTCCCTCCTTGCTGCCCAGCCAGGGATGTGGGATGTGGACCTGGGCTCCCCTCCCTGCTCAGCTCCCATGCCTGTGCCAAACCTGAGCTATTTTTCTATGTTCTGGCTGAAGGTGAAACCCCTTCCATGTGTTCACTTTAAAGCATCAACCCTGGGCAAAGTCTCAGCAGTTCAGTGTGAGAAAATAGAATGACTGTGACCAGGATGTTCCTTTCTCTGATTTTTTTTTTTTTTTTTTTTTTTTTCCCCCCCTCCAGAACTGATCCATTTCAAATTTTGGGAGTAGTAGGGATTGAATTTGAGAATGTAAACCACGATGTTATACTGAAGCAACATTCAACTAAACTACTGAAAATGCGTATTTTGGACTTTGGTTGTTTTAGGGCCCGCTCCCCTCTCGTGAGGGGTCTCTCTAGACCCAGCTCCATTGGCAAAGGCTTCTTAAGGAGCTCTGGATTGTTATGCTGTGCTTGGCTGCCCGGGGCGCTGAGGCTGCGCTGGTTGAAGGTGACTCCTCTGGGGACCCTCTCTGACCCCCAGAACCCATCGCAGCCACAGCGTGCAGAGCCAAGAGCAGCGGGAAGAGCAGGTGGTGAATGCGTAGAGAAGCCAAGCAGGGAGGACTCAGCAGCTCTGCACACCAGACCAAGGGTTATTTGGCTGATGGGGAGAGACTGAGTCAGGCCACCAGGAGTTTCACATGGAAGGACCGAACCTCCCATGCTCTGCTCCGAGAGACCCCCAGAACACAGGTGTCAGGGGGTTTCATACTCCCAGGGTCCCAGGGGTGGAGGCACAAACATGAGCAATTGGGAAAGCCCAAGGGTGTGGTGCAGGGGTGAGGGACAGGTTACACAGCAATGGGAGAACAGGGGAGGGGGGTTACACCTGTGAGGGCCAATGCATAGCCAAATGACAGAGACCTTTCCAGAACTTGGGGCAGGGGTGAAAGGAGAGTGACGGGAGAGAGAGGGGAAACTCTTGCTGAACCAGGGGAGGGGACAGATAATTAACAGGGAGAGCATACAAGGTATAAACAGGGGTACATAGAACGAACCGAAGTACAATTAACTGATAAAAACCGCTGCGACAGGATTGGCGCTCCCTGCGCGGCTCCTCGATTCCCACGCACGCTGTGTAAGTGTTCCCCACTCCCTGTTACTACACGGCTGCACAAGACGAGAGTAACGCCTTGGGCAGGGCAGGTCCGTGCCAGGGAGGGGATGGCAGCAGGAGGAGGGCACTGCCCTGCCCCTGGCAGCAAAGCCGGGGCTGGGCACCTCCGCTGCCGTGGCTCTCCTCACCACCTGCAGCGATCCGTGCCTTCCCCAGGCTCTGGAGCTGCCTGCTGCCCCCTCACCCATAAAACCCCTCGGGGTTCTGTGCTCCAGGTGCGCCAGGACCGCTGGGCAGTGCCAGTGGCACACGGCTGCTCTCCTAGGAGAGGTGTTGTTTCGAACTGCTGTGACTAATTACTAGAGAATGACGAGAACTGGAGCGTCAATTCCCAGTTTTTGCTCTGGGCAAACGCACTTCCCATCACTCTTCTGGGGTTTGTTTCCCGGAGGGGTCAAGTGCTGCTGGCAATTGTTGGAGCTGCTCGTTCTTTTTCTGCCTTTTCTTGTGCACGGACGAACCACAATTGGCTCTGGGATTTCAATTAGGGGTTGAAATTATGTCCCAGATTATTTAAAACTATAATTTTTGCATTGTTTAAAGTGTTTTTCTTCTTGATGTGTCAGACACAAACATTTCAGCTTTGTGCACGTTCACCATTAGAACATCTCTGCCGATAATGGGTTGTCACTGGTTCCTTAATTTCATAATGTTGATAGCAACAAATTCTCATTTAGACCTTTGTTTGTGTCCAGCCTGAGTGGAGTCAGAAGCTGCAAAGCTCTTCAGGGTGGGTGGGCACAAAACCCCAAACAGTGCTGGGGCCATCAGTCTCGCTGGCTCAAAAAAAGGGGATAAAAACCTGCTAAAGCTTAATAAATAGACTTGTGCTTGATTTAAAACTTATTTTCATGCTAAGGTCAGGCATTTTATTGATACTCAGTTTGAAAAAATAGTAATTCTAGGTAAGTCACCAGATGTTTGCTTTTGGGGCAAAAATATCCCAGTCATTTAATGTTGCTCTGATTTGGATTAGTATTTAAAAATGTGCAAATGAGTGTTTTGTGGGCGGGTCTTGGAGCTGGTCTTTGAGCAGGCTTTGGAATACCAAAAAATCAGGGTTTTAAATGGATGTGAGAAAGCTTCTCTTTCAAACGTAGCCTTTGAAAACAAATCCCTTTGTCTCTGCCCCCTCCAGTCGTGGTCTCTGTTGCCACGGAAGGAGATTGGTGTGGGTGGTGTCCTTTGGGTGTTTGTGTGTGCAGCTCATTCACGTCCCAGAGCCCACGGGTGTGTGCAGCAGCCAGGGGTGCTTCTGTGAGCAGCTGAGCTTATTTTAGAAGCCTATCATCTCCCAGAGGATTGGGGGTCATCTCTTGCAGTTACTCGATTTATTTGACAGCTACAGGTTCTTTTTCAAATGCCACTCTGAGGATGGAGTGGAAATATTCAAACCCTGAGCTGTGTGGTGCTGCTCTGAGATGGAGGAGATAAATCACGTTTTGCAGTGGTTAGTTTGTGGGTTTTTTTCTGCTGTTTCGCCTCCTCTTGCAAAACCTTTCTGTCTTTGGAAGGATAATTGGTCTCTAATAATGTGACTGTGAAATTCCCTTTCTGTTCCTGACCGTGGCTAAAGTTGAGTTTATTTTCATTTATTCGCCCATTTTCACTGATAATGGCCGAGCTTGGGGCCCTTGTGGCTCTGCACAACTCCCTGCCAGGAGGGGCAGTGAGGGGCATCTGCTCTGCTGCCAGGGAACAGGGACAGGAGGAGAGGACATGGCTCAAGTTGAGCCAGGGGAGGCTCAGCTTGGACAGCAGCAGGAATTTCCCCATAGGAAGGGTGCTCAGGCCTTGGAACTGCCCAGGGAGGTTTGGAGTGCCCATCCCTGGAGGTGCCCGAGGAATTCCTGGAGGTGGCACTCGGGGCTGGGGACAAGGTGGGCATCGGGCACAGCTGGGACTCGGTGATCCTGGAGGGCTTTTCCAGCCTCGCTGATCCCGGGATTCTGACTCCATTCTCATTTTTGGCTCCAAACGTGCAGGTGCCTTTTCGCTTCCCAGCCCTGCGGGAAGCAGAGATTGAATTTTTTTTTTTTTTTTTTTTTTTTTTTTTTTTTTTTTTTCTTCAGAGCGCTGATGAACCTTTCTGGTGCTTCTCTCTGCCCACCCCTCGCAGCTTCCCCAGCCCCTGTTGTTAGTCAGAAGCAGTGACTGATATGCAAATGTTGTTTCCTGTAAACCCCAGCAGTGCCGTGATTCCAGCAGCAATTACGGCAGAGCTGCAAGGCACGGCTTTGTAGCCTCGCTCGGAGAGCTGCAGAGGCACTGTCTGGAGATTCCTCAGGTTTTTAATCTCAGAACCCCGGGAGAAAACATGCGGTCCACACAGCCTCCCCATCTGATATTTTATTAACGAGATTAAATGAGTAGGTAAATTATACATGTAAATCAAACAGAAACAGAACGGGGGATAATATGAAGTCAGCACATTAATCAATTTATCAGCTTGGTTTGCTTGATGTGCTGTGATCAGCAATCTCTGTATCCTCCGACCACTGTGCTGCATACCGAAAATAAAGAGCAAAAATTTCTCACCCCCCCATTTAGAAAGTCATTTGACATCGTGCAAATATTCCAGAATGCTCTGGGATGAGCCTGCAGAGCTCGGAGCACTGTGGACTCTCCCAGCCTCACCCATCCCGGCATTCCATGGTTTGACTGGGACGAGGTCTCAGTTTTCCAGACAGCTCGTGTTCTCTTTAGGGTGCTTCAAAAGGAAAAAAAAACGAGGGAATGCTGTGACAAGGCGCTGGAGGTGACTTTGCCCCGAAGGCAGCGCGTGTGTCACCCCCCAGGACAGAAAAACACGTCCTTTTTGCTTTCACTTTCTTGGCTGTAAAATCGAAAAACCCTTCTTTCTTTCACTTTCTTGGCTGTAAAACCGGGATGGGATCCCCCTTTGGTAATAGTAAGGGCTTGTTTTTGTGATAGCGGGGCAGGGGAGGCTTTTCCCAGATCTCAGGAGAGGGGATTTTTGTCCTGGCTTTGCTGTCCCACCCCGTGCTCACCCAGCCTGACGGTTCCCGTGCGATGTCGGAGCTGCTCGGACCGAATGCTCCCCGATGAAGAAGTGAAATCCTGCCGGGGAGGGACCATCGGGGCTGCTGAGCACGGATTCACACATAGCTCACACTTGTTGAGCTCTGACCCGGCACCTCCTGCCTTGTCCGAGTTACCGACCCCGGCTGCAGGGAGGGATCCCCACCACGGCCCTGGAAATGTGCAGTGCCTTGCTCAGGGAATGATTTCAAATCCCTCCGTTTCGGTAACGCCTGTTTTGCACCTCTCCAGGCTGAAAACCACGGGGGGAACAGCTGCGGTTTGTTTCGTGGGTTTGGGACACGCTGCATGTAAAATCCTCGGGCTCCAGCGGGGCCCAGTGAGCGCTGCAGGGATCCTTGCAGAGCGGTTTGTGCCCTGTCTGAATGTTTGAAAAGCGTTATTTGGGTAATTCACCGCACTGTGAAGGAAGTGTTTCGGCTTGGCTCCAGGATGGAGAACTGTAAACTGCTGCAATTCCTTCTTCTGCAGCCCCAACAGCGAGGGATTTCCCCACCGCCAGAAAATGCCATTTCTGGGGCAGCAGGTGCTGATGTGCTGTCACTCCCTGCTTCTCTCCCTGAGCTTTGCTGGAAGGCAGCTCCTGACCGGGGCAGGGACTGTCCCCGTGCTGGTGCTGCTGAGCCCCTCCTGTGCTTCTGTCGGGCAGCAGTGCCTGGCTGGGGAAGGAATGCTTGGTGTGAGAGCAGCGTTTCCGTGCTGCTCTTGCCTTAAAAAAGCTGCTTTAGGAGGTGCTGGGACAGCCCTGCTCGTCCTGTGGCCTCTGTTGAGGCTAAAGAGGGAATTGTTCACCATTTCTTCACAGAAAGGGGTATTAAACACTGGCAGGGGCTGCCCGGGGCAGTGCTGGACCAGAATGCGTCCAAGAAACGCCTGGATGTGGCACTCTGGGCTGGGGACAAGGTGGGGAGCAGTGCCGGGTTGGGCTCTGTGATCCTGGAGCTCTATCCCACCTCCAGGGACTCTGTGAGTTTTGTTTTCTCCTGGGCTGTCGAGCCTTCCTGCTCAGAAGGAGCTGAGTGCCCGGGGCAGGGCCGAGTCCCCACGCCTGGGGGATTCCAAAGCCACGCGGAGGTGGCACTTGGGGAATTGTCCCCCACCCCTGGGGGATTCCAAAGCCACGCGGAGGTGGCACCTGGGGAATTGTCCCCCACCCCTGGGGGATTCCAAAGCCACGCGGAGGTGGCACTTGGGGAATTGTCCCCCACCCCTGGGGGATTCCAAAGCCACGCGGAGGTGGCACTTGGGGACACGGGGCAGGGGTGGCCGTGGCAGTGCTGGGGCTGGGGGGCTCGAAGGTCTCGGAGGGTTTGCCCAGCCTGAGGGGCTGTGAGCGATGGGCAGGAGGTGGAAGCAGCTCTGCCTCCTGTTTGTCCCGAGCCTCTCCGTGCCGGGGGAGGTGGCAGCAGCCAAAGCCTCTCAGGCAGGACGAGGCTCCAGCACGGTGCCATTCCCGGCGCGGGGAGAGGAGAAATCAGAGCCTGTGGTTTATAAACGGGCACCCCTGGATCTGCTCCTCCTCTGAGAGTTCCTTGTTACCTGTGCTTGCTGCGGGCTGAGCGCAGCCTTGTCCTGTCCGTTTGAAACTCATCGGGCAAGGGCTCCAATCCCTGCGAGTGAGGAGTCGGTTCCTGCGCTGAGAGAATTCCTGATTACAGCTGGACATGCCAGCCTGGCTGGGAGAGCAGCAGGGTTCTCACAGCTTTGGGAGGATGGGAAATAATTCCGTATTTTACCACACGCTTCTGTACGTGGTTGGGTCATAGATTATGCAGAAAATGGAAAATGCATTTTATGGAGATTTTGGCATTTGCTTTCAATCCTATTAACAAAAAAACCCCACCTTTGTGTCAGGAATTCTGAAGTCACTGGTGGCAGAGACACTTAAAAGGAAATTTCTGTTGATTCCAATGCTTGACAAAATCACTATTTTAATTTTTCACATGTAAGAGATTTAAATAATAAAAAGGAGACAGACAAAAACTTTCCTTTTAAAATGTCAGGGTGCTGGGTCTGTGTTTTCTGACATTTATCCCCTGAATTTTCTGCACCCCCCACCCGTTTTCCAAATGGAATTTTCAGGGAATGCCTTTTGCAGAGCCTCTTCAGGCAGTGACTGATGAACTGGTGGGATTGATCTGGGTGAGCTCTTTTACAGAACTTCTGCAGAACCATCAGAAACTGCTCTTTGAAAACTAAAGCTGATGGATCATTAGGGCGCCCTGGGTTGTTTGTTTAAGTTTTAGGCAGCTTGAGACTCTTTTGAAGAACTCTGAGCAATGGCTCCTTGGAAGGGTTTGTGCTGCAGCACAGGAAGGAAGTGGTGTCCTTTTTTCTGTGGTATTTTTGCTACAGGAGAAAAAGCAAAATGCAGCTGTGTTAGAGATTGTTACCTGATAATTCATAAGCTAATTGGAATTATTACCTTTTTTTTTCTCCTCAAAGATATTAAAATAATATTTAAAAACTAGCTTTACCTCCAGGAGCGCTTCATTGATTTCCTCTATGACTCTACTGTTCTTTGGTCACTGTGAAAACACTTAAAACTTCCAGAGTTTCTGTGAATTTGGACGTAAACCACAACTCTAAAAATTCTGCGTAGCATGGGCGGGTTTTTTTGTTGCTGTGTCCCCTCCTTGTCCTGTCACCTCATCTGTCCTGGGAAGGGACCTCAAAGCCCCTCCAGTGCCACCCCAGGGACACCTCCCGCTGTCCCAGGCTGCTCCAAGCCCCAGTGTCCAGCCTGGCCTTGGGCACTGCCAGGGATCCAGGGCCAGCTGCTGGGTCCTGGTGGGGATGGACCTGGGGGTGTCCTGGTGGGTGATGCCTTGGATTTTAACTCTCCTATTGCTCCAATCCTGCAGTGTGTAACTCCTCAGTGTGTAACTCTGAACTGCCTCGTAACCTGTGAGCTGCTGCTCTCTCAGACTGTGACAGACATAACAAACCTCTCCAGGCCGGCTCTGCAAGGACAATTCGGGCTGTGCTGGGCCCAGAATGTGTAACCCAACATCTTGAGAAAGGGGGGCCAAGCCGGGGAGAATTCCATCAGTAGCTGAAGTTTTAATTGGCGAATTTATGCTGATATGCAAATGGACCAGAACCTATAACTGGGGTAAGAACTCGTGACTTGGGGTCCATCCTGGGGGTCCAGCTGAGGGTGCAGTGGCAGCCTGGGGCTCCCCAGGGTGTGCCTTTGAAGGCCTTCAAATAAATATCCACCTTTATTCCCTTACTCCTGTCTGGGCTCTGTTTCCAGGTAGCCCATTCAGGCATCATGGGGATGGACCTGGGGGTGTCCTGGTGGGATGGACGCTGTCCCAGTGCTCTGTGCTGTGTCCCAGTGGGATGGACACTGTGTCCTGGTGGGATGGACGCTGTCCCAGTGCTCTGTGCTGTGTCCTGGTGGGATGCATGCTGTCCCAGTGCTCCGTGCTGGATCCAGGAGGGAACGGCCCTGTGACCAGAGCTCTGCCAGCAGGCAGGTGCCATCCCACGGGCACTCTGCTCCCACTGCTGTGATCTGTTCCCCTGTGGAATGCTGGCTCTGGGATCCAGACCAAAAGTGTGGATTCTCTTGGTGTTTTTTTTTTTTAGTCATCCAACTTCCATCTTGTGCCGCCAGCGGGAGGGAACGGGTGCAGGAGAGTTAAACACACAGAAGGAAACGAAGCAAAAAGCCAAGTGTGAAGTCTGGGAATCAGTCTTGAGTATTTGTGCAAACTGTTGAACGAATACTTGCAAACAACGACTAAATTTAGCTTTTTGAAATGGTTGTAAACAAAAATATGCGGCTGAATTACAAGGAATTTATCATATGGTGGTAGCAGGGCTGGGTTTGAGGGACCTGGTGCTAAAGCAGCCAAATGCAGTCAGAGGGAGCTGGAGGTGCCTGGTGGGAAAGGTTTCTGTGCCCTCCATGGGGAGTGCTCCAACTCAGGGATTCCATGAAATGTTTTTTCACACCTGGTGTGAAGTTATTACTCTTTTATTCTTCCCTCCCCTACTCCCCCCATGATGTAAAATTCTTGCAGAGGTGAGGCAGATTCAGATGGAAGAATTCGGTCTCCAGACCAGGCCTGATGGGGGCACCACTGCTCCTGCCCCCTGACCTGCTCACTTTCCCATTGATCTGCAGATAGCAGGAAAGGCGAGATGTGAATCTAAAAATGAGCAAAGCAAAATAAAAAGCATCGCCTTTGCTATTGTTGATAGAAATTTATAGGATCTTTTGCAACGTGAATAAATGGTGCTGGGGAAATATCTCTTGTCCTGCTCATTCAAAGAGGAGCAAACGATCAGATTGTTTGTTAAGGTCAAGCAAGAGGAACATCATTGGACTCATTAAAGGCTGCAGAGCTCTCCCTGAAATTACATCTGGGCTGGTACATCCCGGCTCTCTCTGGATGATCTGAGCACTGAATGTTCCAGAACACCCACAGGGCTCCTCACCTGTGACAGCCGTGTGCACTTTGCCACACCCGAGCCCCAGATCCTGTGTGGGTCCTGCTCTTGACGCCAGCACGGGGAGTTTGCAGGCATTGCATCGGAGGGGAGCTCCCCCAAAGTCTGTGGGAAAGCACTGAGGAGCACAGAGGTCGGTCAGTGTTCTGCCTCACAGGTGAGTCCATTTGGCAAACGTCTGATGGGCAGTTCCAGCTTTGCAGCTCTGGGAGAGGAGGAGCCGCGTTTCACTCTGGATTGCAGCTCGGCAAGAGCAGAGTCCACTCTGAGGGACCAGAACTCTCCTGGGGTGCACCCCCTTTTTATTAAGGAATCGTTATGGAAATGGCATTATCTGGTTTGGCTACAGGCCCTGGTGGGAGGGAAGGAGGAGCAGAAAGCCTTGAGGAGCAGCTGTGGGGGTTTTGCTGGTCCCCCCTTGTCCCATCACTCTGTGCCCTTGTAAACAGCCCTTGTTTGGGTTCTTGGAGCCATGTCCTTCAGAACCCTTCCCTTTCCAGCTGCTTGGTGAGGGATGTGTTTAGTGGGGGATGCTTGATCTCTCCCTGGAGAGGCCCCCGGGGAGGTGATTGTGGATCTCTGAGCGAGGGGTGGGACAGCTCCACCCGCTGTGAACAGCTCTGTGCCGGTGAGAGCACCCCAGATCCCGTGGCCAGCTCATTCCCGACTGCATGGAAGGGTTCCTAACAATATTTTGGATATCTCATGCTCAACTGGTGCTGGAGAGAAGCTCCTGCTGCCACGTTCCGAGGGTGTGGCAGCTGAGTGTGTGACACAGGAGTTGTGTTGATGCCTGATCAGAGTGAGCTGGAGCAGAGGGCAGACAGAAGGAGAGGAATAAAGCAGGGATTGATGGCAAGGCCTTCCAAGGGCACAGCCTGGCAATGGCAGAGCCCGGCTGCAGCCCTGCCAGGATGGGCCTCGAGATGGGCACAGAAAAGGGGCCTGGCCACGGGGTTTCACACTTTTACAAGTTCTGCTCCATTGGCACCTGGAGCTGAACTGGCCAATGGATCCCTGGCAATGATGGAGTTCCATCCTCCTTGCTCGGCCTCCTCTTTGTGACGTTGTTGGTGCTTTTGGGCCTGAGGTTGGGAAGGATTGTCCTGGAATGTTGAGCTGGAGGGAATTGTTGTGTCTGACTGCCCTGCGAAGAGAATTTAGTAACAAGTTAAGCAGAACAGGAAAATCAAAAACTTAAAACTTAAGGCATCAGTGTCTCTGTGCACTTGTGTTTGGCGCTAAAAGGCAGCTCTGTGCCCCGGGCATTGCTCCCTCCTGGGGAGCCCAGGCCTCTCTTCCCCCTCTCCTTCCTTCCCAGGGAACTCTGTAGTGTCCTGTGCCGCAGGAGAAGGGGAGGAATTCCCTTTGGTGTGCACTCGGGTTTCTTCTGGCAGCTGGGAAGGTCTAATGGGATGTGGCAGTGAAGGGAGAGGCTTCCAGGAACGGGGATCTGGCGTTACCGAAAGAGAGAGCACTGAAAGCATCCTGATTATTACAGATCTTTTAAATTGGAACATTCTACTCCAGAATCCTTCTGTTGCAAACTGTGGGTCGGGAAGGAGGGCACACAGAGGGACGCACGCCCTGGCAGGGGGTGAAAGGGAGATGGCACGGGGACAGTGGCACACTCGGGCCGGGGCTGTGGGGGACAGCTGGGACACTGTGTGGGCCAGAGGTGCCTGAATCACTCTGGGAGCGGCCCCGGTGGAGCAGCCCTGCAATTCCTGTTCCACAGCAGAGCTTGTGCAACTTCTCTAGAGCCACAGAGGAGAGGAATTCCTGCAGGATCCAGGCCGAGCCCAGCAAGGCCTGGTGCGGAATGTTCAACCTGGAATGTTTAACCTGGAGAGGGGGAGTTTGGATGAACAGAGGCAGCAAACAGAACTCCCTGCTCCGTGTGTTTGCCAGGGTCTGGCAGGGGTTTGTGAGTGTGTGTTGGAGACCCCAGGGGGAAAAGAGGCTGCTCATTCCTGGCTGTCTCCAGGGAGTTCAGCTCTCAGGGGGTTCTTTTTGCTCCTTATTGAAGGTCTCTAGGTGTCCCAGTAGAATTTTGGGAAATAATCTGTCAGTGACTGGTTATGTTTCAGGCTCTTGATGCCCTGGTATAATCTGCCAGGGAGGGATTCCAGATGCCCTGCTGGAAATTTGGGGGAAAATATTGGTGGTTATCACTCCTTGCTGTGAAGGTCTCTAGGTGTCCCAGAAGAATTTTGGGAAATAATCTGTCAATGGATTTTTTCTTCTTGTTGAAGGCTTCTGAATATCCTGGAAGAACCTTTCAGTGGATTTTAAGCCCTTGGCAAAGGGCTGTAGGTGCCCTGGTAGAATTCTGGGAAATAACAGATCAGTGGGTTTGAGCTCCTTGGTGAAGATCTCTGAAAGTCTTGGGAGAATTTTAGGAAATCATCTGTTGGTAATTTTTCTTTTTGCTTGGTAAAGGCCTCTGGCTTTGCTGGTACAATTTGGGGAAATAAACCTGTCAGTGGTTTATTTGCTCTTTGGTGAAGGCCTCTAGCCTGGGGTCTTTTTTTCTAGGCAAAATTTTAGGAAATGCAACTACCAGAGTGGGCAACCCTCAGTTCCAGAAAGCTCTGGAGCTTCCAGCAGCTCCCAGGGGCCCGGACTGGAGCTGCCGGTGCCTTTTCCAGCCTCAGCTCAGGCTCGGTCGGTGCTGCCTTTTGGCAAAGCGGCCGATTTTCGGTCGATATTCCGCGGGGACAGCGGGACGGGGCGCGGGGGAGGGGGGCCGGGATGCCGCGGAGGGCGGAGCGGGGAGCCCGGCAGAGGAGGAGGAGGA
>WEKY01052795.1:5800-16434 GCA_013390045.1 Picathartes gymnocephalus | reverse complement strand
AGCAGCAGCCGCGCTCCGCCGCCCCCCGAGCGCCGCGCCGGGGCCGCCCTTGCCGGGAGCAGCAGCAGCGCCCGCTCGCTCTCCGGGGCCGGCGCGCAGCGGAGATGGTGCCGCCGCTGCTGCGGAGCGCCGGCGGCTCCCACCAGTGGCTGGCCGTCCTTTTCCTCGGCCTTTGCTGGCTCCTTCCTCCCGGGAGATTGGCTGCGCCGGGCGGGGACTTCCCGGGCTCTGCCGTGGACAATCTGGTGGTCAGGAAAGGGGACACGGCGGTGCTGAGGTAGGAGGCGGCCGCGGGAGGGGAGGGATGCGGGGATGGAGCGCGGCTGCTGCCGCAGCATCCCCGAGCTGCTCCGGAGCCCTCGGCCCCTGGCGGGGATGCTGCGGCCGCGGCTCGGCCCCGGGACTGCCCCGGGGATGCGCGAACTTGTCCCCAGCGCTACGCGCAGCTCCGGGCCGCTCGCCGGCTCCCGGGGTGGTTTTGTTCCGCGGTTTCTGCCTTTTTAACTCTATTTAAGCAGCCCTGGCTGTTGCTGGAAGTTTAGGAATGGGTCGTTGGGGTGCAATGATGCAGTTTTGCCTTCCGGCAGCAGTTCGGGGGCTCTGCAGAGCGAGCGGCGCGGGGCTGTGGCAGGGAGAGGACGATCCCAGCCTGCCAGGAGCCTTACCGTCGGTGTTATTTATTTTGAGACCCAGTTCTATATTTCCCAACGATTGGAGCGCTGGCTCCACGCCACGAGGGGATTTTGTGCTTCCCGTGGCTCTGCTCCTGCTTCTGCTGATGGACCTTGTGCTCCCGGATCTCCTCGGCTCTTGACGGGAGCAAAATTTGTTTACCAGCCAGTCAGACGGCACAATCTACTCGAGCCTTTCGTTCTGGTGTGTGTTCAGCAATCCTCTGCCTTGGTTCGATTATTCCCCCAGCCCCCACGCGAACTTTTTATCCATGTGTTGCACTTTTGCCTTGATCCGGCTGTAGTTCAAACCTCCCCCATTTTCTCCATCCCTGGAATATGGTCGCAGTCGGTTGAAGCTCCTGGCTGGTGAGAAATCTGATTTAATTAGCAGCGCTTCTCAGCTGTGAAGTCTCTGGCTGTATTTTTTTTTGTTGGGCTGTCACGGAAATCTCCAGGTTACAACGCACTTTATCCATAATCATTTTTAATGACCCAACAGGCTGCTGTAAAATGCTGCACGAGGCATTTTCGGTAGGGATTTGGAAGCGTTTTTAGGCTGCTCCCGTTGTAGTAGCTCCTGAAAATACAGTAGATGTCTATGTAGGGCAGCTGACAAGTGGTTTTTATGTGTACCTCAATTATCCTCTGTATTTTGAGACGTGCTCAGGTCCTCGTGCTTTCTGTGGCACAAATGGAGAATCGAAGGAAATTATAATTGAAAAGTGGTTTATTTGTACAGTTTCAGGCTTTCAGGCTGCAGAGAAAATCACCTGCTGGGTTCACAGGCTGTTAAGGTATACTCAGTCACTATTAAACGCTGTTAGTACCTAAATACGTCTAAAAGCACGTTGTTAAAGAACGGTGTGATTGCTCCCAAGGTAGGATTGCCGGGGTCTCAGCCGGAGCTGATCGCGGCCGCCAGGCCTCGGGCTGTGCCTGGAGCTCGGTGCTGGTGCAGCTGGGAGGGTTCCAGAAATGAAACGGGAGCTCTGGGCTGGAAACATCGCTCGGCTCTCGCTGGGGAGGGCCAGCGCGTGTTTTGTAAGGAGAGGCTGCTGCAGGAAGCGCTGGCAGCGCTGCCGAGCCCCGGGACGGAGCGAGGGGATGCTGGAATGCCCTGTGCTGCACCTGGGTCTCGTTCCTCGCCCCCTCTGATTAACTCCTTTCGTTCCCGTGCCCTCGGCAGGCTTGCTTTTAAACCCGGGGTTATTCTGAGCTGGTAACTTGAAAGGGAAAATGCAGGATCACGGTGGGAGGCAGAGCGAGTGGCAGCCGCAGGCTCCTCATGCCGAGTCTCTCGCTGCCCGTGCTCTCTGCTCCTTCCTCTGAGGCTGCGTGCTTGCGCTGTAAATGTACCTCAATATCCACTGAAACCATCGCTGTAGGTACTGGCAGTATTGGAAATCAGCTCTTTGTTTAAATACCCACTCCGGCGAGCTGGGAAAAGCCCGTTGGGTGCTGAAAAGGGAGATTTTTCCTGCCAGCTCCGGAACCATCTGGATTCAGCCCTTGCAGTGGCTGTGCTTCGCAGCACCCAAGGCTGGCCGTGCTCTGCACGTCCCAGCCTCTCCGGCAGGATGGCCGGGGGCTTCCCGAGGCCGGGACGGGTTGGTTCCCCCTCCCTGCCCTGGGTCCAGCCTCCCCCGGCCAGCGAGGGCTGCACGATCCGTGCCCGGTCCGTGCCGAGAGCAGGCAGCTCTGCTGTGAGTTCCTGCGGGACACAGGCGGCGCTCCCGCGCCTTTGGGGCAGCATTTCCCTGCCTGAGAGGGGCCGAGGGGGGGATTCATGGGCCGGGGCTGAGCTGGAGCCATCCCCGAGCACCTGCGAGTGCCCTCGCTGGGCACAGCCTGGATGGGGCTTTGGCTGCAGCGATGGCACCAACCTGTGCCCCGAGGGGGTTACCGGGACTGCCCGGGGCAACTGAGGACAAACTTCTGCTCACGAGTCTGGTTCTGTGCTGCTATCGCCGGGGAGAAGGCACAGAGCCCCTCTCCATGAGTCCGGGACAGGGGAGAGGTCCCAGCCTCAGCTCTCACCATCAGTGTCACTGCCTCGCCTGAAGGTGAGGAGTAAAAGCTCCTCGGACTGCTGAGGTTCTCCAGGAAAAGCCTCTGTGTGTTACCATGAAGTAAAACAAGCAGTGCAGCTCCCTCATTTTAAATGGTTAATTCATATATCGGCGTTATTAATCCATATCGAGTCAAACGCGCAGCATTTTCCCGGTGCTGCAGAAGCCACACCGAGAGGATGGTTCCCTCCCCGGCACTCTGGAGCGTCACTCCCTGTCCCGGTGCTCCTGGGGCATCACTGCCTGTCTGCTGCTCCTGCTCAGCCAGACCCCCACCCCTCACCCTCGTGGCCCCACGGTGCCCACCTGTCCCTTCCGAGGGACTGATGGAACACAAGTTTTGCCAAGAATGTCCCTGGGCACCTGGTTTGGTACAGAATGTCCTCAGCACGGGGGTTTTAGGGAAAACCCCTCCTTATCTGAGGGGCTCTGCCTGTGATGAGTTACTTCTGCAGCCTCACTAATTAAAGCCTGATCCCTTTTGTTTGGTTTCAGGGGCTTGATGGATCCCTGCAGTCCCAGCACTGTTTGTGTCTGTTCAAGTTATAAGAAATTCTGTCAGTAACGCAGTAGTTTTGCAGAATAATTTTGGGAAGCCGCTGATTTCCAGCACTAGAACTCCATCCCGCATCCTTTCTGTATTCTTCCCAGGCAGGCGGTTAAGCTTGCACGGGAACACGCGAGGAAGGAGAGAGCAAGTTCTAAAAACATGATTTTATTGAAGGAATAAATCGCTGCGTTGTAGACCGGTCGGAATTCAGGAGCCGGGCTGTGTTTTCAGAAGCGGGCTTCTGCCATGACCCTTTCCCAGATCCCCCGTCCGGAGAGGGATCACCCTGTGCTTCAGCACATCCATCTCTCTGACAGCAGAAGTGGCAATTTCGGAAGAGGAGTGTTTTAGGAGAGGTGACAAACGCAGGGAGCCGGCAGGGGCAGCCCGTGTCACCCCCCCCGCGTCACCCCCCGTGTCACCTCCCTGCCTCGGGAGCAGGGCTGGATGCTCAGGTAAAACAGAGCCCACCTCCACCTGGGAGGGGGCTGCTCCCCCCTTCCCGGGGCTGCGGGGAGGACAGGGGAGAGCTCACCTAAGCACCAGGCGTTTCTGCTGCCGTGGGAAAAACAAGAATTCCCCTTTTCCCGTGCTGGAGCTGCTCCGGGCACGGCCGAGGTGTGCGCGGGGCTCCCCTGGCTTTGCCCAGCCCAGGGAACGGGGGCGGGCCCGCAGACCCCGCCTGCGATTCGGAACCCAGGTCCCCTTGGAGATCGGAATGTGCAAGGCTGAAGATGATCAAAAGGGTTTTTCTAGCAAGTAAAGGTTTTTATTGTGCGTTTTGTTTTCCTCAAAGCTCACGGATAATGAAAGCAACTCGAAGCGAGAGCACCTTTACAGAACCTTTGTGTTGTGTCAGCGCAGCAAATTGGGCTTTAGAAGCTGTCGTGGTTTCTAAAAAAGCTGAAGATCTTTTTGCCAGCGCGTGGTTATAGAGCAGTTTGAGGGGAATGCGTACTCTGCATCGGTACAGTGCTGTGGGTTAGTGCGGGTTCTTCAGCGCAGAGTTTACCCCGGAGCGGGGGTCCCTGGGACTGGTGCTGCCCAGGGCTGGCAGGGAGGGGCAGGAGCTGCACACCGGAATATCCTGCAGCAGATATCCGTGCCCAGCTGTGGTCACAGAGGGGCTGGCTCCTTGTCCAACCCGGCTGCCAAATCCAGGGCTCGGTTCTGGCTGCACTTCATTGACCTGCTGGCCCAGGTGTGTCTGACCAGGGCTCCCTTTGGCCGCCTGGGGTGAGGGGTGTCTGAGCCTGGGGCAGGCAACACTCACCCCAGTGCTCATCTGAGAGGGGTGAATGTAGGAAAATGCTTTTTTTTTGGACACAGATCAGGAGGTTTGGGGGTCTTTGGTTTGTTTGCTGAGTTGGAAATACTTTATGTGCAGCCTGGCTGCTTCTCTGCACCTCGGAGAGTTCCAGGTCTGTGTCGTGGGCAGAGGCACTGTCCCCTGTGCTGCACACCTGGGGCTGCCACCAAACACCTGGGAGGAGCCCGAGGTGAGGCTGGACAGGCTGTGCTTGACTGCTGTGCAGGGCTCTGGGTACCTGGGAAAGCAGCTGATCCGAAATTATCCGCCGGTTTTGGTGCCTGCTCTCTGACTCCCTCAACTTATTTTCCTAAGTTCTTCTGCTTGTGGAAGAAGTTCCCCTCTGGGGAATGAGAGGAGCAGCTCCTGGTGTCCCTGTGGCTCCTGGTGTCTGGGAACACCATGGTCCCAAACGTGGGTGTGTGACCCTGTGTCCCCCAGAGGGACCACGCAGGGAGTGTGACCCTGTGTCCCCCAGTGTGACCACGCAGGGAGTGTGATCCTGTGTCCCCCAGTGTGACCACACAGGGAGAGTGACCCTGTGTCCCCCAGTGTGACCACGCAGGGAGTGTGATCCTGTGTCCCCCAGTGTGACCCTGTGTCCCCAGAGGGACCATGTGGCCAGGACAGTGCCAGGACAGGCTGTTCTGTGCAGTCTGGCTGCTGACTCAGGGCTCCCTGTGGCTCCCGGGATCACAGCTCTCCCAGCCTATGGAACACGACTTTCCCAGCTGTGAGTTGTCTCCTTCGCTCCTGCTGGAACACAGGGATTCTCCTGGTTCTCCACATAGCCCTGCTCCCAGGAATGTTGGTGGCTCAGGGTGGGGAGATGCCCACCTGCCATGGGTTTTGTAAGCCAGGGCACTTCAGGGGTGCCAGCTGTGGGGTGAGCTCTGCAATGTTGGGAGCAGCCAGACCCAGCTCCTCCTGCTCCTCTGGCTGCCAAACATTCCCGTTTCCAGTCTGGGCTTCCCCATTCCCAGTAAAGCTCAGCAGTGCCGTGCCATGGGGTCAGGGTGGCCTGGCCAGACCAAACCTGCCTGGGAGCAGGTCCTGCTTCCTCAGGCTCCAGGTGCTCAGAACTGAAGTGCAGGTTGTGGCCATCACCGTGGATTTATTCTGGGGGCTCCTGGCCAACACCTCCTGAGCCATGGAATCCCATGGATTGCCAGGGCAGAGGTGCTGAGAACACCCAGGTGGGAGTGGCTGTGGGGCTGCAGCACCTCTGTCCAGCAAGTGTCGGGTCCAAAACTGATCAGCTCCTCAGGAGGAGGTGGCTGCCTCGTCAATATTTAAATTACCGGGGGGCCGTGGCTTTTGGAGATTGGGATTTAGCAGTTTTGCCTTCTTTTCCAAGAAGAGCCGTCCTTCATAGCTGAGAGCCTTGGCCTGAGGAGTGATGGTGTCCTGGAAATCTGTGACACATCTGTCAAGTATCCCTCCTTTGGCACTTGTGGTACTGAGAATGGAGCATTTGGAAGAGAAGTTCTGCAGCAGGAAGAGGGGGAGGATAATGAATTTATGCAGCAATAGGAATTTTGAGATACTCAGTGCATCCCAGCATTCCAGTCCCTCCAGTGCCTGCCCGGAGCTGGGCCTGGCTGTGGAGAGAGTAATAAACACAAAAGTTCCCTTTTTTTCTTTGTGATTTCTAAAGGTTCATTTCTTGACTTCCATACTCTTGATATCCTGGTGCAATTTGGGGTCATAAATCCCATAAAGCTCCACGGAGTTTCATTCCTGGAATGTGACTGTGGGATGTGCAGACTCCTGTGCACACCCCCAGTAAATGAAGTTGTTGTTTGCATAAGAATTTCCCGTTCCCAATCCCTGCCAATTATTAAACAAGCACATTATGGCACTTGCCTCTTGTCTGTGTGGCAATAATAAATAAACTCAGCGTAAATTAAAATAATTTATCATTTTAAACGATGGTGAATGTTTCAGCTGTTCTGCAGAGGAGCTAACAAAACAAGGAGTCAGTAAGGGATGAAAACTGGGATTTGTTCCAAAGGGCTGTTTTGTTGAGGAGAAAACAGAGACTTTAATGGCTTTTTTTCTTGTCACCGTGCGCGAGCTGGGCGCAGCTGACGTCCCAGGGAAGGGATCTGGGGCTTTGGGGCACTGCTCCCACGGGCCAGGCAGCCCCAGGGGCTGAGGGGTGGTGCTGGAGTGGGGAGAGGGGCTGCTGCTCCTCTGGAGAGCCCTGGGAGCCCAGAGTTATCCCAGAGGGATCCCCCTGGGGAACTGAAACCCTGCCTCAGCCTCTGCAGACATTTCCTGAGGGTTTTTGGGTTTCCTGATCGTTACCGAAGCAAATTTCAAGAGCAGATTTGTTCTAGCAGGTTTTCAAGTTTATAAGACGTGCTTTTGGCTTAATGATGACAGAAACTGAGGAGGAGCCCCCGAGGAGGGTGAGCAGTGTGGAGGCGCTGCCGCGAGCTCCAGGCGAGGCTGAGCGGGACTGGGAATGTTGAGAGGAGCTGAATGCGGTTCCCGGTGAAATCCCGAGCGGTTTGGCAGGGCGGGGAGGAGCGGGGGGATGGCTTGGCAAGGATGTGCAGATGGATAAATAACAGCTCACCCTTCTGCCTCCGCCCAGCCATTTCAGCTCTCTCTTCCTGGCCATGGTGACAGAGCAGGTTTTAGTGGGGGGTTGGATCAGATGAACTCAATTATTTAAAACAACGAGCACAACTGGGCATCAAGGTTTTCAAGAGGACTGAGAGTATTAAATTGGTGAATTTTAGGAGCTGCGGAGTAGGAAATACTGAGCTGGTTGTTTGCTTTGACAGATGTGAAAGATACAGGGGTTTTGTGGGTTTTCTGTTGCTTAGAGATTAAAAATTCTATCAATTAAATCAATTCTATCAATTAAAACATTTACTTGTATAATATTCACACAATATTTTTGCTTATAAACTTAACATGGTGGCAATATCTAATGTTTATAAAATTATAGGGTGATTCATTAGAAGCACGTGTGCGTTTATCTTGATGTGGTTATATCAGAATTATTTTGAGTTAATCATAGGAGTTAAATCAGCAAACTGGCAAAGTCGTGTTCTTTAAATACGTTGTACAGAAAAGCGTGAAATTGTCCCACTGTGCAGGTGCTGCCTTAGGTCTCTCTCTCTCTCCGTGAAACTGCACGGTGAAACTTCAGGCCCAGCTTCGGTGGCCGCACTCACCCGGCCCCTCCCAACTCCTCGTCCCCTTCCCACTGCGGCGTGGAATTCTCGGGAACTCGTGTTCAGACGGGCATTAAGTATGAATTAATTATTAAAAAATGTCATTGCAACGCTGACATAAACGGTGTGGGGGGACAGGCTGCTAAGGCTAGGGTTGTTTTCCAGGTCCCAGCTGGGCAGGGGGCACCCCCTGGCACGGCCAGGACGCTGCTCAGCTGCCACTGCCACAAACCCCAGGCTCGGAGAGGTTTCTCTCTGCAGCTCCTGCGTGTCTCTGCTGCTCAATCCGTCAGCCCTGCCCAGGGGAGGGGAGCTGGTGGCCAGGAGCTGTGAGAAGGAAGGGGCTCGCAGGTGCAGGGCCTTGGTTGCAGCCGCGGGAGGAGGGGCAGCAGGAAATCTCTTATGAAAGTGGCCTAATTACAACGAGCAGTTTTTTTTTTTCCCTGGCTGGAACAAGTGGACTAGAAAATTGCACTAGACTTTTCATTCAGAGACTATTAAAGAGCAGAGGAAGAGAGAACAAAATATAGCTTTTGTCACAGCTCTCTTGATTTCTGTTTTTTTAGTATAGAGCCCTGCACACGGTCAGAAATCAGTTTCAAATTAATTTAATTACTGTATTTAGTTTGTGCCTTTTTCTTTAACCTGTGTAAACCTCCCTCACGTTACATTTTAGTGTGAAGGTGCAAGTGCTGAACGTAAGCCACAGCCTGCAAATTAAATGTGGACAGTGAGGTCACTTGGGGGGGACTGCAGCTGGGGGGGCACAGGGTGGGCTGAGCCCCCCTGGGGAGCCAGGAGTGCAAACGCCTCTTGCAGCCCGGCTGTGAGAGGAGATGAGCCCCAGGCAGGAATCGGGGCGGCTGTCCCGAGAGAGGGGACAGGCCACTGCTCTCCCTGGTGCCTTTGAGCTGAGGGGGGACAGATTTAGGGAGTGGGTGTTTTAGGAAGAAATTCTCCAACCCAAAGAAGAGCCAGGCTGTGACTCTCTGGATTTCACGCAAGCCCGGGTTCAGTGACCTTCTCCAGCTTTGCTTTCTGCACCTCCCACCCCCAGCATCACCCCCAGGACATTTACCCCGAGCTGTGCTTACTGAACTGCCGGGCTCTCCTCGTGATTTGTGGGAGCTGCTCTGACCAGAGCAAGCAGCCAAACCCCTCCTGAGCACCCCCTTCCCGCAGCCAGGCCCGGGCTCCTGGCTCTGCCCTGGGTCCCACAGCGCAGCTCACAGAGGTAAAGAAATGCACTGAGTCATCCTTAACCTCCTATTCCAGTTCTTTATTCGCATTAATACCTCACAACCATATTCCTTCTGAGCCCTCGCTCGGCTAATCTTGTGAAAGGAAAATGGGTTTGGATGTGTATGAAACACGGGAAGTCACAGAACCAAGAGGAGCGGGTGAAATCCACAGGAATCGAGCTTTTCAAGGCAGCCAGCCCAGAACCATCACACTGGCATTAACAATAAATGTGGTTGTGGGGAATCAGCTGCTGGGCTGCTCCCGTCACCGGGCCGGAGGCAGCAGAGCCCACGGCACGGGGAGGTTCCCGGGGCTCCTGGGATGAAGGGCGGCGCTCCCAGCTGGAATGATGTGCTTCCATGGGCAGGATCCAAGCCCCTTCCATCCCAAACCGTGCTGGGATTCTGTGAATTTCTCCCTCTAAGGATTCCGTGTTTATATAATTTTGCTTGTTTGGGTTGGTTTTGTTTTGGTTTGCTGTTTTTCATTGCTTTGTTTGTTTTTCTTTTGTTTTGTTTTCCGTGGCGCGTTTTGTTCTGGCAGCTGTGTGTAACATCCCAGATTCCGTGATTTTCTGGGAACAGTGGCTCTGGCTGCCCCCAGAGCCTGATGTGGAGTTTTCCTCTCAGCAAAAGCTCTGTGGGATCGACATTCTGACCCTGTTCTGGGGAGCTTTTTAACATTCCTGTGCCTTAACAAAACGGAGACTGTTCTTGTAATGGTTCCAAAAACATTTTCACCAGCTAAGAAGTTCTTTAAATAGTCCTCACCGAGTGAGGCTGCTAATTTGCATGACAGCTTGATTAAACGTAACCTGCTTCCACACTTAATTTATTTTGAAACTGCCCAACGTTTTCATTCCATGCCATTAATTTTACATTAGCAGGCTTGGCTTGATTATTTAAGGAGGAAGGTAATTTTATCATCTTTGTTGGTGTAAGTTCAAATCCATATTGAAAAATGGTCTGAAAGTGGTTATAAATAACAAAAGCCTTTGCTCCACGTAAAGATCTGCTGGGCCTGGTGGTGTGATGCAGGAGGAAAGGAAGATTTAGGGGCTTTAATGATCATCTTTGACTTCAGCAGAACTGGGGCTGCAAATTGCAATGTCTGTTCCGAGTGTGTGGGCTTGGGGACCCAGGAGGGCAATACTTAAGGGTGCACCTTACACAGGTGCTCCGTTTTCCTTCAGGAAGCGATATTTTTGGGAGAACAGAGGCTCAGATGCTCTGGCAGAGCTGTGGCTCTTCCCTCTTGCAGGGGATCTGTTCCAGAAATGGGCCGCAGCTCTTTGCTTTCCGTGCTGCTGGAGCTGGGGTGCCTCAGGTTGGTGCCAAGCCCTGCAGAAAAGGGGCCAGGCGAGATCCTTTAAAACTTATTTCTACGCTAATTTCATCAGCTTCTCTTTCCAGGGCAAGACTCCTACAGCAGTTAACAGAATATTTCAGATTCCTTGCAAAACTGGAGCCTAAACTAAAAATTATTTAGGTTATCGACCATCTGTTCTCAAGGGATGGTTTCAGGAATATGGCTGTGAATGTGAATGCATTTTTTAGGTAAAGCTCATAAAATTCCTCTCTCTCTCTCTCTCTCTCTCTT
>WEKY01052793.1:139869-166219 GCA_013390045.1 Picathartes gymnocephalus | reverse complement strand
TTTTTTTTTTTTTTTTTTTTTTTTTTTTTTTTTTTTTTTTTTTACTTAGGATAGAGAGCTTTACAGCTCCTGTGGATGTATGCCACAAGTCTCTTTGTAAAGCTTTATTTCAGCAAAGTTCAGTGCTGATACAGAAAACTGCTGTGTTTGGTCTCATTGCAGAATCAGTCCTTCCCAAAGGAATACTCCTTAATTTTTTTATTTTTTTGACACGTTTCCTTGGTGCTTTTCTGTTGGCTTTTGCTACCAGATGAGTCCCTGGGACTGCAGGTGTGCTGGCGTGCTCCAGTGTGGCCAGCACAGCTGAGAGTGGCAGAGGACCTCTGCCAGCACCCTGTCCCTCTGACCTTTGCATCTCATCCCACAGCTTGTCCGGGACAAGCCTGGTACTGTCCCCCTCTCCCATCACATCTAGAGTAAAGCTCTGCCAGTGAGCCCTGCTACTTCTGAGCAGACTCTCCTCCCTTGCTGAGGAGGATGAGTCCCATCTGATGCCAGCAGGCCTGGTGCTGCATGGGCCACTGCATTGTCAAAAACCCCAAAAGTTTGGCAGCCATGAAGCCATGTATTAATAGACTCAGCCCATCTGTTTCTTCCAGTGTTGTTGCCTTCAACTGGAAGTGTAGAGGAGAATTAACTTGCACCCTAGATTCCCCACAGTGGTGCAGCAAAGAGCACCAAACCCATTTATCAGTGTGAATTTTTAAACCACAACACTGGCCTAAACTCACACTGGTAAATATATTAAACATTTAATGTTAATACACTTTTATCTCCATAAACAACTCTTCAGGAAGCAACATAACAGAGCTCATTTTCTGCAGCCACTTACATATTTTTCTAATTACAAAAGACTTTTCCACAAATATATTACAGTAGATGTTTTTTCTTTTCCTGCAGGAGCCCAGAAATGTGATTAGTTCACTACCACATAAAAGAGTTCAGTCTTTCAAAAGTCTTGCTACAAAATTTTCTTGTATGAATGCAGAAGTTAATAAGCACCTACCATAAATGGACTGTGTCAAAGACACAAAGTTGTATCCATAAGGAGGTAAGGGAAAAAGAATTTCTTAAATTATCAATTATTTGTAATTAATGCATTCTTTGTGACTTGTAATTGCCCGTGGGCTTAAAGTGATTGAAGAAAAAGGGTCTAATTCTTGTATAATTCTAAACAGCTGCTTGAGAAAGGTATTTATGTCTGTATCTCAAATTGTATGCTCTGTCCTTGCATAAATTGCTACAGAAACAAGAGATAAATACATCCAACACGTATGTAAGCGATTTGAAATGTGTTTGAAATAGTAAGCCTAAGCAGATTGATGGCAGAGCCCAAAAATGGAGAAGAGCTGCCTCTATTGTAAAATATTTAAACTCTGAGGTTAAAAGTGCAGTTTGGGATGAGTGTGCATTACAATGCTGCAATACACTGCACTTGCTGGCAACAAGCTGCTAGTGAGCACAGAGCTCTACTCCTGCATCCAAGTGAACTGCAAGAATATAATTTTGTTTGTATAACTGCAGCTCTACTAGTGACTTTTGCCACACCTGGAACGAGGCACGAGGCTAAAAGATGCTACTTTTTTGCTTGTTGTTCAGAAGTGTGCCCAGAAACAAGGCCGTAGTGCTGATGTGAGAAGGTGCTGTGTGGAAATGGTAATTGCTCAGTTATTGGTCGGAGGTGCGGTGGGAGGGGAACAACCATCAACCTTGGCTTCCCTCTGTGAGAAGCCTGTTGTATTCTAGTTCTCTTAAGCTGACTTTGGATTTCACAACATCACAGGTACATACCCAGCTGCATGTAGGAACTCCTAGGTACATTTACCAGCATTCAAACTCCTAGAGAATCTCAGCAACAAAGGAGATAAATTGCATAAAGAACAAGAACAACCTAAGGGGACAACCACGGGATCCCTATTGGTTTGTAAACCATGGGGATTTGCATGATTGGCAGAGAATTTAAGGCTGAATCTGTAGCCAGAGCACTCAGTGGTGGTTAAATGATCCTTCTGTCCCCAGCGTGCTGCCGGCTTGGTGCTGCACAATTCAAAACTGCATCTGGTGGCTGAAGAAGCCTCTTCTCCAACGATGCCAAACAAAAGGAATCTTCTCTTCCCTAGCCACATGCCTACTCTGGGCTGATGAAAGCTTTGCATTCAGGCAGAAGGATAAAGATTCCATTCCTTGTTCAGTAAGCGTAAACGGTATAGAATCTGAATGTATTACCTCAAAACTGAATATAAAATAAATCTAGAACCAAAGGCATGGTTTGATGGACCAAGACAGAAATTTCTGATCTGAAACCAGCCTGATTTTACACTAATACAGCCTTTTTTTTTTTCCTCTGGCTGTGCACAGAAAGATGATACCAACTAATAGCAGCCAATTTACAACATCAAAGTAACTACAAAATTGAATATCCTGGATTTATTGAATAGTAATTATTTACCCAATTTTGGAATTTCACAATACTTAATCAATTTATGTGGACTGCTAGCATGCATAGTTAGTTTTAATTTGGTGACATTTTATAATTATTCACAGTAATGGAAAGAAGTAAACTCTGCAAACATTCGGACAATGCTAAAACTCATCCTCCTAACACAGCCAAACCAATAGCAGCTTCTGTAAATGAAACATCATATATTTAAAACTTTTCACTTTATTAACAATAAATCTGAGGCATCACCAATCAACAAAACACTAAAGATATAGTGTGCAGATTGTCTGTGTAATGACCAGAAAGGCAACATTATCACTATCTTCATAAAAACCGGAGAAATGCCAGTGAACTTATATACATGTACCATTTGCAACCATATGAACACTAAGCAGAAGAAATATATTTCCAAGTTTCTCCAATTTTTCTGTTAACCAAGGCAGTAATAAAAAGCACAGCATCACAATTAACTACAGCTCTAGGTACTGAGCCCTGACATAATGCAGTACTCAGAGGAATGTGCAAAATAAACACCTGGATTTGCACTTTAATTCTTTGTTGTGTAAAATTAAAAAACAAACAACACAAAGTCACAACTCTTCTTGATTCCATTGTCCAGAAAAACAAAAGCAGAGCTGAGAGAATCCAGATCAACAAAGATATTCTCTCTCAGCCTGTGGTACCATTTGGAATATCTTGAGCATCTGCTAAATGTAGTTTTTGGCTGAAGCAAATCATTAAGGAATAACACTTTCACATACAGATAAGGCATAAACAAGACAGCAGTGCTACACGGAACTCTGCTTACTCTGGGGTATACACCAGTCCAGACAAGCTCTATTCTGTTAAGTCCTACGTTAGTTCCCTGCCAGTAGATTAATATTTATCAATGGGACTTGAGCATTACATACCTCCAGCATTAGCCTGTGGATCAAGGGGGATGACAGATTACTATTATCACATTCCACTTGTCCTCTTTACAAAGTCTGCCTTAAACAGCTTTCCACGGATATGCAGGGAATGTAGATACGAGTGTAGGATCTTAAACCCCAAAAACCAGAGCTTCACCTCCTCAATGCATACGAAGTGTGTAACAACAGAAATAACCAGACTGCATGTAAACTGAGTGCTACACTCCACTGTCATCCTGGCTTATGAAAAGCACAGTGTAAAAGACAAGGTGAGACATTCAGCTTTACCTTCTTCTCTGTGGGCTAAGAGCACACATTTGTTCAGTTACCTAAGCTCTGCTTGAGTATCTGACCCTAGAAATAAAAAATTAGGTCAGCTTACTCTCCACAGTCAGATCAGTGATAAACAACCATATGTGTTTCTAGAAAAAAACTAAAAGGTAATAGAATTCACTTATTGGTGGGGCAGATGATTCTGAATATTGTTGAAGGAATATTACTATGGATGTTTGTTTCAGAATGTCTCAATAACATCCATGTAGAAAGACCCTGCTGCTGATGGGCTTCGCCACTGACAACACATTGTGGTACATAAGTAGTACATGGTAGCTAAATAAATCACCAGGTAAAAACAACAACCTGTAATTAGATGTGTTAAAGTACAGTCACTTATGTATTGGAAGTACCTAAAAATCTATGCTGTATGATAGCACTAATTCAAAAGAAAAGGAGCTCCTGAAGTGATTTGACTGTCATAAAGACATCAGTTACTGGGAAAACACACTGCAATTTGATTACAGTTACCAGTAATTATAATGCAAAATAAACATTTTAGGGAAAGGATACATAGATGAATTTAGTTCTTCTAGCTGCAATAGAAATGTAGAAATTATGAGAAATGGCACTTCTGTTAGTCAAAGAAATGCAACAATTATGCTGGTATACTGAAATAAATACATTAAAACAATGAGAGAAATAACTAATGGTTTGGGCTGAAATGTATAATTTATACAAAAATCAAATCAAATCTACACTGAATTCTATACAATGAGCTAAGTTCCAAATTAAGTTTAAATCTGTTGATCCCAAGAAATTTAAAGAAATTTTAACAGTTTTAGTTTTTATGGAAATACACTAGACAAAGTGTAGAATACACAGATCTATATTCCTTGTTATGTGTCATCCCCAGATGTAGGCGGATGGACTACAGGGAAAGTGGTCATAGTTCCCTAGTACATGGGCTGTCCCCAAGCAGGCTGACATGCTCAGGCAGCTTGCACGCAGCCTGCTCCCCTCCTCAAAGCAACCAGCAGCTGTAACAAATGAAAACAAGTCCTGTGTTTTCTCAAAACCAAGAGGAGGTCAGGGCTCACATCTTGGTTCATTGAAGAGCTATGGGTTCTCCTCAACTGTAAATCACTGCACACCCAGGAGTGGTGTTTTCCTGAACCAAGCTTTGCTGTGGGCTAAGTTCCATGATTTCTGCCTTCCCAGTACTTACATCTGACAGCAGCCTATCCAGGTTGGAATCACTGGCTAGTTTTCTTTTATCTTCAGGGAGTTCTTCCATCTCCCCGTAGAGCTCCAGATTGAGGCGAGCAAGTTTCTCCTGCATACTCCGCACATGCTCCATCTGCTCTATGGAACATTCATTTCCTAAAAGAACAAGCAAAAACTTTATATAAAGAAACCCAAGAGAGCAAATGAAGGTGTGAAGATGCAGCTTTTTACATCAGAGAATTTAAACATCAAATTTACAAGTAAATTTGCATTCTCAATTTCTCACTGTTTTACTACTGAAGTTTCTGTCATCCCATTTGATGTTGTGTTGTGCTGAATTTACAGTGGCTATCCAATGTCTGAGGAGTTTTTTAGAATGCACGTGGTTTTTCTATACTCTTGAGATTTTCTCTCATTCAAAAAGGCCCTGGTTTTTAACTTTAAATACGATCAAAATAAACCTTCTTTCTAATTTTGATTTATCTGAGGGTTGCTTTCTTGAAACAGATGATTTATATACTACAAACTTCTCAGGTTCTTTCGTAAAATCAGTGTGGAATTGACACGCTGACCTAACACTAAACTTGCAAAAGTACACATGCATTTTTCAATTTAGTACAAGGGAAAAAAGAAGGCAAAAATGTGTAATATTTCTTCTAAAACCTCCATCAACTCCAAGGCTGTAAAAATACTAAGAAGCTAAGACAGAAGAGTAACCTGGGTAAAATGCTGCTTGCATTGAATTTCATAAAAGTTGTTACCAACAGTCTTAAATGTTCATATGCAGCAAAACTGGATGCTAAATACAGTTACTTCTTCCTACACCGTCATACATAAGTGGCTTTAAATTTGGTATCTTAAGGAAAGGTGCTCCATGCTGGAAGTAATAATGAAATGCCATATGAATAATCTCACAATACAGACAACCTTACAATGGGACTGTAATTTAAAAATGCAGTAGGATGTGTTAATTATATTAATTTCATGTGGCAGAGTCCAGCTGACAGCTGGCAGTCTGTCCATGCAGCACACTTGTTTGCAAATGTTACCACTCTACAGCTATAAAAACCAACTGTTGTACACACACAATTCATGCACTTACCAAATGCTTGAAGTTTGCCAGAGTGGAAGTCATTCAAGAGACTTAGAAGTCCCCTTTCCATTTCCTGGACATCTGATACATCTGTGAGAAAAGAATGTTGGATTGGTGCTGCCTGTGCCCCTTTTGCTTCACCTCCTGGAGGTTTGGCTTTCTCTTTGATTACGCTAAAAAAGAAATAATTAAACAAAATAAATATTACTTCCTCCTTTCAATTTCACTGTAAATTTGAAATGTAAGGAAGTGTACATCCGGGCTTTGAAAATTAAATGGGAAATACATAGTGCATATTTTAATCACTGTTTTCAAGATAAAAACTGGACCACCAGCTTGTCTTAAAGAACATCACTATCTCAGCATTTTGATATTGCAAAATGAAGGGTTCCAACAATCTGTTTTCCTGCTAATAGTAGGAAATATCAATGGACCACACATCTGTGACGGCCACCTTAGTAATCTAAAGTGGGCCAACATTACCCAGCAGTGACACGTAGCACATTATCACAGAAAAGACCTCTAAGGTCACTGGGTCCAACCATTAACCCAGCACAGCCATGTCCCCAAGTGCCACACCCACATTTTTTGAACATTTCCAGGGATGGTGATTCCACCACTTCCTCAGGCAGGCATTATCTACGTAAAATCACCCAAAAAGCATCTGCAAGTTCTCTGCAAACCAGAGAGAAACACGTTCAAAAATTCTTCTTTTGTCAAAAACATCCATAGGTTGCAACCCGTGTAGGAAACAACTGGTTATAACCTATACAGGAAGGTGACCTTGCCTCCACATAAATTTTCCTAGAGCTCTTTCTTTCAACCCACAAATAACATCCCAATTTTGTAGATCTCACCATCAAAACCACTCTCCCACTACTCTAATGTACCAAATGAAACTAGTCAATGCCCAACCATCAAATTGCTAAAAATTCTCTACAGCCCTTCCAGCAAGAAAACCATCAAAATACCTGGATCCCATACACTTTTCTCTAGACACAGCATTTATTCAGAACACCATGTGCCCATAGAAACTATATGGATGAAAATTAATAACCATTATAAATCCCCATGAACACACAGCTGATATAGAAACTAAACACACAGCTAGCAGTGAGAAGCAGCATGTTCCATCTCTAACCCAGACACAGACACAGACAGACAGGCTGCATCCTAATACAGTTTAGGTAGGGGGCTGTCCTGCAGCCTTATGATGAACCTGTTCAGAACCTGATCCAGTAAAAAAAACTGAGCCTAAAAATTTTAATTTAGAATAATGTGGGATATTAAAAAAAAAAAAATCACAGACTTAATAAAGAGGTTTTAATTAATTAGTGAAGATAATGGAGTTTACAGCATAGCAAGCCCTACCCTACCCATGCTCTGCAAGTCATAAATTCTCTCTTTCTTATTGCAAATAATAATTGTTCTTCCAGCCCAACAGTTTCTGTAGTCTATAAACATCATATAGACTATATGCTGAAACAACCAGCAGTCCAACAATCACCAGATCCAGTTCAACTCGGAGCAGGACATCTCAATTTAGGTTCTGCTTCAATTTCAGACTTAATGGTTCTTAATGGTTTGTACAACGGAAAGGTCATCCATTTTTGCCACCTGATTCTGATGTTTAATAAAATATACTATTGGTCTTGAAAAACTTACTTCATCGGATTCTTGCAGAGGAAATGAAAGTTAATTAAATACTCCTACTCCATTATCACAACAGCAGTTCATCCTCACACTGTTACGTCAGTCACCTCTCCTGCCTGGAAAGTTCCAACAATTGTCTCTATTAATACTGCTTAATAAGTTTAACAATTGTAAGAATGTCCAGCACTTAAAGAAGAAAGGACATTTTCTTCTGTAGACAATCTTGTAGACTGCAAGAAATTAATTTCTAGGAAATCCCAGGAGAATGTGAAGACTGCAGTTGACTGTTCAGTCATCTGCAGAAGCCAACAATTTATAGCACATTAGTATTTACTAGTATTTCCCTCAAAGTATTAACATAATTTTCCTGAAAAATAATGCATAGACTTTACATTCCAGAAATTCCTTATTCATCAGGCCAATACTACATCCTTCAAACTGACTCTCTATGCTGATGCTGACAGTTCTGTATTTTATCCTCAGCTAAAACTCAGAAGTCAGTAAATTCTGCTGCCTCTCTCCAGCTAACATTTCACTTTAAAATTTCTCTTCATTTATTTATCTACTGTGTCTGCCACAGCCAAGAAACATATTTTCTAACATGCAGGAAAACTAATGTTCTCTAGCTGAAACGGACATATCATCAACAAAACAAACTATTCTATGTGGTACTTTCTGAAGAACTGAATGTCTCTTTATGCAAGATGCTGCCCCAGCTGAGAGGTCCCCAATCACAAAACACCTGGAAATTCCAGTTCTAGCTCATCCTGTTCAATTTCTGTCCTTTGTTTCCTGCTGCACTTGTCAGTTCCAACCTTGCAGTCATGGAATATTTTATTTGTTGCTCACAGCTGTACATCTGGGACTCTACTATCTTCCATATGATGCCCAAATCTGATCACCCAACTTGTGTCTTTCACCAGTCACATCAGGCTATAACCTGCTTCAGCTAAATGGTTGTCAGTATGAGTCTACAGCATTGTGTAAGATTTCATTCAGCTTACCAGAAGAGTGTAAAACACCTTCCTTTTCTGTAAAATAACCACTGTATTGCATTAAACACAAATCATTCTGCTAAAAAGGACACATCATCAAAACTTTTCACAAGTCTGAAACTCTTCTGTCACAGCAAGTCTAAAGAGCCTTTAGACTGTCTTAGCATTGCCAGGTTTCTGGATCTCACTTCCTCTAAGTCTGCAAATGCCCCAAGCTTACCGTTTTAACTTTGGTTTTTGTACGGCAGGCTGCGGGGCAGGGTTGGAAAAGGCTGTACTTTTACTGACTGGCACTGAGCTTTTCTTGGAGTTAGCAACCTGAGCAGAGTGACTGGTAGACGATTTGGGGCTCCTCCTCTTAATCTTCCTTTCTTCCATGTCTTCCAATTTACTGCATCTAGAGTAATGTCTTGTCCTTCATAGGAAAGAAAAGAAAGTCAGAAACATCCATTAAAACTGGCATTCACAATAAAAGCAAGTGGAAAGACGGCTCGTGGAAATTAAACTTGCAGTTCTTTCAGAGATGAGCAGTCACTCATTTCTGAGAACAAGAGAATCCAGTTTTTAGGAGAAGCTCCCTGGCCTACTTGATCAGCAGAACGGGCAGGAATTAAAAACTCCATCACCCAAGAGGTACCTCCAAATCATCTCAAACTTTGTGTCCCGTGGATTACTGCTAGAAAACACGACTGCTCGGGCCCACGGCAGGCGAAACACCGGCAAGTGCTGTGGCACGGGGATGCTGCGACCCATGCGTGCTGAAGAACCCCGTCTGCAGGGAGCGGCGGTGCTGTAGGACAACTCAGCCGATGCCGAGTTGTTGTTGCTGTGACACACTTGTTACTACTACTGCAGCTGTTGGTATTACACACTTGTTGTCTCTGCCGTGACACGATCGTTATTACTCCTACAGCTACCGACGGGCCCTGCCCAGCGCCGCACACTCAGCCCACGCTCTCTGCACTTACCGGGCGCTCCCTCGCCACCTCCTCGCCGGGCAAACGCCTCTGACACCCGTTACAACTCGGGGGCGGCCGCGGGCACAGCGACGTGACCCCGGGCGCCACCGCGGGGCCGCCGCCACCTCCCGGGGTGAGGAGAGCCCTGCCCGCAGAGCAGGGGCACCCCAGCCGTGTGCCGCCGGTTCATTGCCGCGGAGCCGCGGGAGGCGGGCTGTGGCCCGGGCGCAGCAGGAGGAGGACGGAATCTCCCTCCACGACCCCAGCCCCGAACCTGCGCGGCCCGCGCGGCCCGCAGGCCCCGCCCCCTACCTGAGGGAAGCCCCGCCCTCCGAGCGCGCGGACCCCCGCGGAAGCGGCCGGCTCAGCCCGGCGCGCGGGTCACGTGACGGCGGGGCGGCCCGTCTGCGCCACGAGGTGCATTGTGGGAGCCCCGCCCCGAGCCACCACCTCCCCCGGCGGGCGGACTACAGCTCCCAGAACCCCCCGCGGCGCGGGGCCTCGTGGCGGCGTTCGGTGGCCGTCACGGCCAAGGGTTTCTCCCGAGATATCTGATCTAAGCCCACACGTGTTAAATCACACGGGGAAAGCCGCCGCATTGCCGACCTGTGGTCCTTTTCCTAGCTGGCGCCCTGCGTTAGCGCTCCGCCTTCTCCCGTGCTCACTCCATCTCCTGCCTGTAATTACCCTCCAGCCACAACGCGCTCGATACTGAATAGGCCTCAGCTGGTTTTGCTTTTTAGGACTTCCCTGAGCACCGAGCGCCTCAAATGAATGTTTTACACTGTATGGAAAATTACGGAATCATCAGGGTTGGAAGGGACCTCTGAGTATCATCCAGTCCCACCCCCATGCCGAGGCAGGGTCACCTGGAGCAGGTGACACAGGAACGCGTCCAGGTGGGGTTCGAGTGTCTCCAGAGAGAGAGACTCCACGCCCTCGCTGGGCAGCCTCTTTTCCAGTGCTCTGCTGCCCTCAGTGTAAGGAGGCTCTGCTTCACGTTGAGTTGAAACTTCTTGTTTGACTTTATGGATCCCTAATTAGGGACCTGCTTCATTTGTAGCCTTTGTTACCTGTGTTTATTAGCATAAGTTTACAGCCAGTTGAACTGTGCTTATACAGGCGGCAACTGAGCCAGCCGGGAAATTATCCTGAGATGTTGCAAGGCATCGCTATCTCCCAATAGGATCAGCAACAGGAATTACCTCCGAGAGGACATGCTGTAAGAACTCAGTATATTCGCATAGAACTGTATGGCCTGGGAATGCCACCGGTGGCACAGCAATTTCCAGACGACAAGAGGATATAGTATTAAGCTGAGCCAGGGCAGGTTTAGGTTGGACATTAGGAGGAATTTCACCACAGAAAGGGTGATAAGACATTGGAATGGGCTGCCCTGGAAGGCGCTGGAGTCACCGTTCCTGGAGGTTGCAAAGGCGAGACTGGACAGGGCACTGAGAGCCAGGGTCCAGTTGACAAGGTGGTGTTCGGTCACAGGCTGAACTCGATGATCTCGGAGGTGTTTACCAACATAACTGTTTCTGTGATCCCGCAGCCCTGGAGGATGAAGGCTGGGAGGAGAGCAGGGCGGTCGGCAGAGGGGCCGTGCCCGGAGCACTCGGGGCCGTGTCGGTGTCACCCGCAGTGACACGGGCGGGAAGGGCCCCCGGCAGTGCCGGTCCCCGCCCGCAGGGGGCAGCCCTTCCCCGCGCTCCCGGGCTCCCGCGGCCGCTCCCTCCCCGGCTCCCCAGCCCGCCCCGCACCGGGTGGTGGAACGCGTCCTCAGCCCCGCGACAGACGTGCCCGGAATGGCCATCGTCCCAGCTAAACGAGGAACCTGCTGCCACGCTGAGTTGGATGCAGCTCTCAGTGTCGTTTCCGACCTCGATTTCAGTCCTGAGTCATTGGTTTCCAGGAACCTAATTTTCAAGGCAGGCAATATAATTAGCAGGGTGTGCCTACCTAGCCTGAGTAATTAACGAGTTCAGCCCCACCAAGTCTATTTCCTGGTGCTGTCGCTATTGCATTTCTGGTCATCACTTCTCATCTCAGTGCTCCCTGTCAGTGATGGCTTTGTGGACTTGAACGGTCGGCACAGCTTTCCTGCTATGTCTGGTAGCCTGAGCTATTTTCCCTGCCATGTGACAGTAACTTTTTGCCTAGAGAAATGAACTTATCAACTATCTCTACAACTTGTCAGCTTGAATTTCTACCACCTGCAACGAGATCTTATTTTTTCCTGGAGAAGCATGTAGTTCATAACTGTATGTTTTGTGATGAAGACTCTCAGACATTATTCACACACCAGCTGTGAAGGGTGGTATAACCCGCATTACCCACAGTCAAAACGTTCACCAAAAGCTTTACCTGTGTTTGCAAGTGTGTGTTTCAGAAGCTACCTCATGGCTTAACAGGTGTGCAGCACCTAGAATGCATCCCTACCTCTGTCTAAACTGTCCATGATACCAAGAGAATGATTCTGCAGTCATACCCTGATCCTGAACCTTCTTATGGACCTTGAATTAGACCTGGGGGGCTATTAAATAGCAGTGTCTCGTTGAGACTTTGATGAGATGTTACAGTTGTGAGACTCAGTGGCCACTTTGAGACCAAAAAGGGGCTCTGTCAAAGGGAGATTGCATTTGAAGTGATTCTCAGGTGAATGACAGGGACCAAATGCCCACTGAAGGTCATTCTATGGTGCAAGTAATTCTTGCAGCAGGACACAGTTTGGGTCTGAGGAGCTGAATCAGTTCTGCTACATTACAACCAGTGTTGTTGCAAGAGATCTATGATAGACCAGCAATACACTGACAGGTCACTTGTGGGAATAAACAACCTAAGGGTATTTGCATGTAAGCACCTGAGAAGAAAAATTAATCTCTGTAATGCTGGAGATGCATTACACAAAAAGGCAGTGGTACAAGATTTAAGGGACAGGTAGAGAAGCTGAAACAGTTGATTCTGTATTACAAAGGGCTTGGCATGCGTTACAGGGAAACAAGAGCTAGCAAAAGTCACACAAGCTGTGAGCCAGACACAAATTCTCAGTCACAGGGCTGCCCAAGGAGAATCCTCATTTGCACACATACATATATGTGTATACATAAATATACAGGGGGCTACAAAAAGTGGACAAATTGAGACTTGCAGGCAGATTTCTGCAGCCATTTGGGAGATTTGTATGAGATAAATACTGCTTGTCCATGGTAACTTTGGAAATGTTTGTGTTCATTCAGCTCATTTCTCACGTGCTATATGAGCAAGTAAATGCACCCGCCTTGCAGTTGGTATATAGAGGTGTGGTTTGTTTTTCCCCATGTGATTAAAGGTGTTCTGTTTGACGGTTTGGATGGAAGGTGACTGGGTGTTCTTTGTTTCTACCAAAGCAGTTGAAATAGAATGACTGATGGTCTGTTTTTAAATAAAGGGGAAATGTTCCCATCACTAAGCAAGTTTAAAATAAAATTACTTTCATATTCTGGAACCAGTTGGATTCCACAGTTAACCCTGCTTCAGTTTAGTGTCTCAGTAGGAGGGATCAAATACTACAGAAAAAACAATCAATTTGAGCATGCAGGTAATATTTTGCTCCAAGTGAATTTCTTATCACTGCACACTACATCACATTAGAATTATTATTAAGGTGCCTCTGTTATTTTTATATCTGATTTAGCAGACCCTACAAGGGCAGATAATTGGAAAGCATCAGATTTTATGTTTTCCTAGAGAAAGTAATTTTACAGTGAATAATTAATTTATTTTAAAATATTATAGTAAGTTAAGAGCAAAGAATCAAAGGTAGCATGGTCTTGATTTGATACTAGAAATCCTGTTGCAGATAACACTGTTGCCTAGAATCAAATAAAGTATGAGAGAGAAAAAAGGTGTGTTTTGGACTATCTTTATCTGGGCTTTTGCATAATTTTGTATTGTGATAATGATTCACAGTCCAGAAAAGGCTTTTTTCTCCCTTTAAAAGGCTTTTTTTTCTGACTACTCCACCGTGCCTTACAATGGTAGCCTTTGTATATACGTGTTGACTGAAAAGCTCCAAGGGTAACCGTGTTTTAATGGCAACAATGTTATTGTTAAAGCAGCAAATTAAAAAGTTAATTGAATCTGATTTTATTTACATGTATATCTCCTTACAAACTAGAGGCCCACCTTTGAAGATGCTTTGAAGAAGAACTTCAAAGAAGTCTGTACTTTGTATTGAGATATGCATGCAAATAAAATCAGATTCTTCTTTCTGAAAACCCTATTCAGTTAACATGAGATGGCAAGTCGGTTCTAAAGGCTTCCAAGACAGTGATGAAAGCACTGGGTTCTTTAGCTTTCATAATTAATTTCAGATGTATTTCACAGGTTGGCACCTTGTACTCATGGAATCCTGACATTGCTGTAGCATCACCTTCTGAAAAAGAGCATGGTCTGGGACATAACTGTTCATAGGAAGGAAAGTACTTATTGCTGGTTTGTGATGAGCAGCATAACAAGGTGTATATGTATCTATCAGCCAAATAAAGATGCAGAGCAAAGCAGCCAAGTGGAAATTATACCTATAACTAATTACCACCAGATGAATATGGATGTAGAACTGCGTGGGTTAGACACGTGTGTTCTTTACAGATTCGTGATGGATGTGTCCTCAAGAAATGTGACTGAAAATGTATCAACATGTATAATTACATTGTATCTCTCTCCCCCCACACTATCATTGTGCTAAGTGAAGGAATATGATCATATATAAATATTTAGACTTATATATTATTACTGATCAGTTTCCACATCTCTAGCATGAATAGTCCATTGAAACCAGTGCTGTTACACAAGAGCAAGCAGTTTAAAACCTCCACCAGTATTGTGTGCTTATAAAGTGTTCTGATTGCAAAAAATCAATACTTAATTAGCTACCAAGACATTAAATGTGTGACCTGCTTAAGAATTAACCAAATCTTTTACCTGAATGTGGATGAAGAATAAACCACCTCCTTGGGCCAGCAGTATGGTGATTCAGGCACCCAGGACGTAGTGACAAGGGGAGGAAGGAGGGAGAACAGAAGGGACTTGCTGAATCCCTTGGAAAGCAGCAGTCACCCCAAGAACTAGGCCTCAAGAGGCCAAACGTCCCTGGACAGCCCCATCTGTCCCCCACCCTACTGCCCAGGAGTCCAGGAGCCCCACTTCAGCTCAGCCCAGGGACTTCAATACCTGCATAATCTAAGTGTCTACAGCTCTCTCTTCAGCTCCTAGATGGACACCTGGAAAATTATTTTAAAAGGATGCTATTAATATATCCACTAGTTAGTCTGGATTTCACATTCACTGTATCATGGAAGTAATAGTGGTTGGAAGGCACTTCTCCAGGTCATAGCATCCTGGGCAAACTCAGTTTGTAAGAGACATCATAAGGTCCAAGTCAAAGTAGGTCAACTGTGTGCATAGACCAGGTTCCCAGGGTTTTATCCAGCCTCTCTTGAAAAACTTCCAGGATGAGCTCTGCACTAATGTTCTCTAGCACAGCCTCCTCCTCAGAGGAGGGCTACTCCCATATCAGATCAGATTTGTCTTTGTCTGGCCAGGCCTTGACACCTTCAAGAACAGAGACTCAACAACCCCTGCAGACAACTTGTTCCAGTAGTGCATTACTATCCCAGTGAAGAAGGTTTTCCTTATACAATTTTTAGTTATTTAAAAATGTGTTAATATTTTGTATGTGTTCAGTAGATATAGAAGCTATTGTACCGTTACATTTGCCTTCCTCTAAGTGTTTAAATATCTGTAATATGCATTAAGATCCCCAATGAAAAAGCGCTTTAGAACACTTCAGTTGTTTTAGCAATCCCGATACTCCAGCTGGAAAAGGAAGAAGTCTGTCATTGCCTCTGTCAGCACAACCAGTATTTCAGGTACAGTCCCAAACCTAATAGAATTTTTCAGACTCTGTCAGGGGTGTAAAACTATGATTTTCCATAAATGGTGGTTCCCTACTACAGAATGTGTTCTTCTTTATAATTATTTCAAAATTGTTTCCATGGTTTTAGATGTTGTAAAAAGAGTAGGGTTTTCTGAAGTATGAGGATGATAGCTGATTTCCCTCTCACACCACTGTCTTGCTTGGACAATACTTGTTTACATGTTAAAATACATTATAATAAAATAATTCCATCTACCAAACTGTTTCACTAATTTTATCATAAATAACCTTTCTCACAGGACTCAATCCATTGAAAGACATGAGAAAAGGCTGGGATAATATGGTACCACTCCTTCATGCATGTTTAGTAGTAGACAATGATGAACTTCACATGAGCTTTTAAAATAAATCAAAATAAACCTTCGGCAAATTCTTCGCCCTTGGGCAGCCTGCTGAAGTATGTTTGCAGGTACTCACTGGGCTACTCACTGTAAATGTAACAATGTTTACAGTCACTCTAAGATTAGCATCATGGTGTTTACAGAATTCCACGAAAGTCAGCAAAACTGAACCCTTGTGAACCAAAATGGTGAGTAAATTCTAGAAACAAGACCAGATTAAAAAAACATGTGATAAAAGGTTCTTCTTCTTTACAGCTGGGGATGTATTAGTGCAAATTATGTTTTCTGATGTATATTATAGAAGCAATACAGGGAAAGGATTGTTGGATTTTATTTAAGTTAAAATTGGTAACACCTGTTCTCAGCAGGCACCTGCTCTTATCCCCTTTTAAATATTGAATAATGTTTATGATTAATTTAGTACAACAAGATAGAACAGGCAGCTCATATCACAAAGAACCAATGCACATCCTTCGTTTTGTGTAGCCTGTTTTTTAAGCTGTTCAGTAATTTATCACAAGAGGACCATAATGGAGCAAGGACCTTGCAGGAAAAAAAAAACCCAACAATCTTAAGGTCACAATTGAAATAAAATACTTACTCAGTTGTTTTAATAGTTCGGCTAAGTGCCTACAAATATGGGTTTATTTTCTTTGCCAGTGTTTACACTTGATGTCAGTAGGAGAAACTACTATTCATATTGTCTCTATGAGATGCCACTGAACTACTAGCACAGAGTAACCCAGGCATACCAGGGAAGGCTGAGTAAATAAAGTCTAACTTTTCAAAGCAGTTTCAGCCTCACCTCTACTGTGAACAAACATGGGCTTGTGGACATAATCACCTGTACAAACTTGTGAATGTCATGGGCAAGAATCCCAATGGTGTGAGACTCTGTACAAACTCAGGGAGTAAATAAACACAATTCCTATCACACAAACCATAAACACAACATGGATACAAGACAAAAGAGGAAAAAGGAAACAATTAGACAACCTGTATCCAAGATACAAGATCCACCACGTCAAAGGTTCTGCTGGCATCAAGGGCAATGACGAATTCATAGCTTACAGGAAAGAATTTGTAGGTGATTTTTATGATGGATCATTTGGCTTAAAAGAAAACTGGTCAAACTTACGATTTTCTTTTTAAGCCACACAATATAAAACTATCTCAAATATGTTGGTTTTTTTTTCTAATGGTAAACTCTATATCCAAAATTATAAACCTCATTTGGAAACTTCAACTCAAGAAAATGCAGTAATTTTTCTTAGTGAGCTCTATGAAGATTATGCCTGGAAGAACTGTGAAGGCAAGCAGCTAGGCTTCATTTATTGAATGTGCTAAGAGCATGAAATATGGCTCCTATAGTTACAGTTATAGAAATAAACTTATATTCTAGAAATAGAACTCAGATTGTTATCTTAATATCAAAGTAGGACTGTGAGTTATTTGCAGTCTGCAATTTTTCCTGGTCAGATTTGTAGTTGGCCTTGAGTCATTTTTCTGTGTTGTTTGCAAAATTGAATTCCCTTCCCCTTCTATAGCTTGGTGGCTTAGTACAAATACAACGGCTTCGATGTTTTAGGAGCATCGAGTGACTACTTTTTTCCAAGCTAGAAGATATATTGCTGAGAAGTTCCACTGTAAATGTCTGTTCTCTCAAACAGACATTGCAAAGCATGTTTGTAATTTCAGACTCCGTTTCGTTAGACATATACAAATGCAGAACTAAAAACAAACACAAATCCATTCCCTAAAGAGAATAAGTGTACACAGAAATATCTGTACAGAAAACTGTTTCCAAGCAGTGCAGACTCTAAACAGTACTCTAAAGTTTTCTTTTTAATATGATTTTACTCCAGTAACTCTAATTAGCAAAGGAAAAATTAAGCATTTGAAGCATTTTCCTTTGCAGTGGAAATACCAAAGAGAAACAGCAGCTAGAGTTCTCAGCTCCAAACAGGACACCTGTGGCAGTGGGCACCATATTGCTGTAGAATAAAGAGGGCCTTTGGAGAAAATTGTTTGAGGCTTAAATATGAGCTTTTAGAATAAATCAGTGATGGAATACAGTGGGCTTGTGAGCAGCACTGTTTCACTGAAGGCAATCGTATATATACTAATAGTTAATTATAGTATGGTACAGTATGGTATAGTACAGACATTAGTCAGAAGAATTCTATTTCAAGGTTTCCTTAAATTAACAGTAATAGAATAATGGGTTTAAATGAGACCTCCTTTTAAAGGTATATTAATAAATCCCCTCAACTATTCGGAAAGCATGGTCAAGAGTTACAGACCTCAGTGGAAAATAACTGACTATATGACTTCAATGTTTTGGTTGTGGATCACAATGGTTGTGTTAGTATTCAAAACTGGAGTTGCAGCTGTCATTAAATGCAAAACAGAGAAAAACTGACACAGCAAAGAGACAAACTGGAATCACTCCAACACCATTTCTTTGGTCTTGTTTGGGTTTTATTTCTTTTTTCTGTGTATGTACAACCAGGGATTAAATTTTCAAACTTCTGGAAAGAGACCACAAGGGTGACTCCTGGAAGGAAGCTAAATACAGTCAACTTTTTTTTTTTTTCTTCTAAAGAAGCTATTCGTGAAATACACTGACATTCTTAACTCTTTCACCACATTTCTGAGAAAAACTAAGCAGGACTTCTTTAGCTGGAATTCACTGTATTTAAAAGTTGATTCTTATGCTATTAAGCAAAGCATTCATGTTTTTTCTTGAACTAACTAAAAATTTATTTTGCTAGAAATTATTAAAACTGGGCATGTTCACAGTCCTCTAAGGAATGTGTACTCTGCCAAATCTGAAAACACTGGGAACAGAAAGAAGGTCTATCTTGCATATTGTGCTACGTGGTTTTTTTCTGATTTATGAACAAGACACTGATGCTTAGCTTGTGCAGTTTGTTGGGTCCATGCAGTGAAATAAACACAGCTGCATTTATTACAGTGATTGCATAATCATATTTGTTACTCCCAAGCTTCTGGGAATATTCAAAGGCCAGTATGTGCTAAAAATCCTAATTTCCTTTACTCTCTCTGTTACTCTCAACTTATTTTATATTTAATGTAAGGCTTTTGTTTGTATAAGTTAGATATTTTAGCAGTAATGATTCTGCAACAACAGTAATTCAGATCATTTGCACCAGTTGTAAAGAGCCATTGCATAGATCATAGAAAATACAAAGGTTCCACTTGACACAGGTATTGCTTTGAGCGATCCTCAGCTGTTACTCCATGTAGCACAGACTCTACTACTCAGTGTAATTTCTAGATAGCCGTAATACCATCAGTCTTTCAAATGATTATTTTGGAATTTGAAAATTCTACTTTATTAGCAATGTGCCAGTCTTTGAGACTGATTTTATATATAAACAAAAACACTGAGCTTTGCAGCACAAACACATTGTATCTCATCACAAGCAGTCACCAGGTTGATGAAATTATGCAAAGGAAAATAAACAAGGCAGCTAGAGACTTTTAATGATCTACCACAGTGGCAAATGCTTCCCAAATGAATATTTTTTTCATGTCAGCCTAAAACAAAAAGAACTTTTCCTGGCATCCTGTAAATATCCAGAATGTGGATAGTGTGCTAAATATATTTAGGAAATACATTTTTATATATTTATATATTCATATATTGTCTTTTTTTTTAATCTGAAAATGGAGAGGGGAGTTTAGACAGTGGTAGAGTCACAGATTTCTGTACACACACCAACTATAGTTTCACAGTGACTGTTTCATCCGTGGTGAAGATACCAGGGACATGCCATGCTCACTCACAAGGAAGAATAGGGAAATCTGTGCTGGTTGACAGACAGTTTATCGTGCCCTGGGTTTTTGCAGTGAGCAAACTGCATTTTATTTCTGAGGCAGAAGCTGCTGCAACTATCAAAATTCATTCATGACTGTCTGGCATAACACTCATATGTGTTCATAACTGAAATGAAACAGGGTGGCATCTTTTTAAAAAAATGTTATATATATAGTTTAAAGAAGTACTTTGCTGTAGCTGTAGTCCCTGGTGGTGGGAAGCTAATACCTAAGGAGAAATTCAGTTCTGCTTTAGTGACCAGCACAGTCTGCGTGTTTGGGATGCAATTAAGAGGATTTGTCCATTGAATGTATCGTTTACCCTGAGTCCTGAGGCATTCATTTGAGAAGATAATCAGCTTTGTTAAAAGAACACAATTTTGTCTTGTTTGATGGTATGGTTTTTTTCAAATTGTTTTAGATTTTTTTGTCACAAGATTTAGTTAGTGAATCAAAATGTGGACTGTGTAATTCTTTCAAAGGAGAAGATATGATCAGTGTCCTAGATAAATAAAAATTATATACCGAACTTACACAAGCTTTCTACAAAATCTGTTTTCATTAAAGCTAAGGACAGCAGCAAAAGACTTTGGTCAGTATTTATGAAATCTCCACATGTTTATTCTGATTTTCAGCTGATAATTCCTGCAGCCTTTGTTTTTCTAGATGAAGGTTTTCTTGCACCAATAATGGCATCCGTATTCCTGTTGTCAGGTGCTGTTTGCATACCTGTAGCTATGTAACTCAGTAATAATTAATAGTTATACATTACTTAGATTAGGTATAAGGAAGAATTTTTTCATGGTGGGGGTGCTGGGGCACTGGAACAGCTATCCCAGAGAAGCTGCGGACATCCCATCCCTTGAAGTGCTGCAGAGTCAGCTTCGGATCATGCATCTGTGAGCAGGAATGGAAGGAAGGAAGCAGGGGTGGGAGAGCTCCTCTTTTAGAGGCAAAGAGCTGTTACATCTCATTGGTGTGCAGTTGAATCATATCCTTAGGCCATCACAACTACCGCTTCCTCCATGGTGTCATTCCCACTGCAGTTAGCTTTGATTGTTCCATTGCACCACTCGTAGCATGGCTTTTATCCAAAGACAACTCTGTATAGATAGAAAAATGAGAAAGGGTTTGAGAGGTTATAAGCTGGCTGAACGGAGTATGCTGACTCTCACACTTGTGTAGATAGACAGAGCACTGTAGCTTGGAAAAGCTCAGGGGCCAGCTAAACAGAACAACCCAAGGTCTAATCCACAAGCTGGCAGACTCAAAGAATAAGTTTCAGCTTAATGTTAGGACTGAGAAAAGAGAAAAGATCACTGGGGCTGGTGCAAAAACACACTAGCCTTTAAGAGAGTGCTCAAGAAAATACTGAACTCATCTACCTTAAAAGTGTGAATACACCTACTCAGTTGTTTGAATAACAAGGATGAAGGTGTTAGAATTACACTACTGACTTTGTTTAATGGTGACAATAACGTGGTGAAGAAAATCAGAAAAAAATACTGCAGAATGAAACAGAAAATGCAGCTCAGTGCCAGGCTTCAAGCAGGTGCATGATGCAGGGATATGCCAGTCAAGGAGAGATTGGGGTTGATAAAAGTTGGAAATTATTAATGTTCAGGGAAACAGGAGCTTGTAAATAACCTGTGTCAGAGAGAAATCTGTCATCATCAGAGACGTTCCGCTATTAAGTTTTAAAAGAATATCCACAAGATTCCATTTCTGGACAAGGAAGGTCTTTTGGGCCATGCTGGGTATGAACCCAAGCACACAAAAATACCAGTTCCTGATATTGATAAGCTGGAAGAAAAATAAGGATTGACAATTCTGCTGCATAGTCAGGCAAAGGTGATCTGCGACCTAATGTAGTAGTGTGGAAGTTTAGAGAAACCCAGCAAAACAGCTGTAATTTTTTTAGTGGTAATTAATTTTATAAATTGATATTTATATAATGCACAAATAGTATGTCGTCATGAGGGACAGAAAAAATTCTGGTGCCATTTAACTTTCTCAGGAGTCATATCTACTCCCATTTGTTGACTATCTTATGCAGGTTTCCTTGAAAAAGGTTTTCTAGTAAGACAGAAATTAACTGCATGATGATTAAAAGAGCCCAGTGGCCCAATAAGACTGAAAGCATCCACATACTTTTGGTTAACCAAGAAAGAATAAAATGTCAGAAAACATACTTTTCTTGCAGAACTGTTTTAAGCTTACACAAATTTCTACAGCTCAACAGCTAAAGTAAGTAAAAAATAAGTAAGCTATGAGTCCAGGACATTGAGCTTGCTTTCTCCACTCCAAACAAGAGCTCATTAGAGCTGTTCTTAGAGTGACCAAGAAATGTCCTCCTCCATCCCTGCAAGTTACATGGTTGTTATTTCTGTGTATCCATTTTGGTTGGGTATTCCTAGCCTACACAGGCAAATACCTTCAATCTGTGGGCTAGAATACAATGCATGAGCTTGGTGATCCCAGCTTGCTACATCTAAACTACTCTCTTGTTATACTACTGCTCACCACTTGCTTCTGAGAGCCAAAAGTATTGCAGAAGCAAGCCGAGGGAAGAGCAGTGTTCATTCTGCAGTGGGTGATGAGTAAGTCCCACAAGACTTTTCTTCTGCTTTTTGAAGTAGAGCATGAAAGTTATTAGGTCTTTAATTTGGTAATTTAACTTGAGGCTTAAAATGCCAAAGGATGAAAGCTACAATTCACACATACTGAACTTTCCAAAATGGACTTGAACTTTGATTAAAAATGCAATAAATATTGGCTTGAAATATTTAGCAAAGTCTCTGCTGTCCTTTTGTCTACCTTTCTCCTTTATCTCTCATTTTTCTATGTTCTGTTTCTCTTCTGAGAGGATCTCCCACTCCTGATGAAGGATATTTGGAAGACCCAGAACAGCAGGTCACAGCTCTGCCAGGCCTAGCCGTGCAAGTGGAAGTGATTGCTGCCCACTGAGCTCACAGACCTCCTTCTCCAGTGGATGCAGCTGCATGAAAAGCCGCCTCCTGCTCCCACGAGTTACCCATCACAATTGCCAAAAAACTGCACTGTGTGAATACACAGGGTCATGACGAGCTCACCCAAGGGCAGGGATGGCTCGCCCAAGGGCAGTGTCCTGCCAGACAGCAGGGACAGCAGCGGGGCTGTCACCCCCAGACCAGTGGTGCCTGCCTTGACTCAGTGTCCCCCTGGGCCTGCAGGAGTATTTAAAAGGGTCAGGAGCATCTGCACAGCTCTGCCAGAAAGGGAAACATTTTCCAGTCACAATCTCTGAAAATAGACAATGTGCATGACTACTTGAGGGAGATGGGGTGTCCCTAAGAAAGTCCGTGCTTCTGCTACATGTAGAAATTTTAAATGCTTCCTTTTCAGCATGACGAATACTTTAAATCTGCAATTCTGTAATTATTTAAGCTTCATTTTCTTTCCTATGTCCCTTCCTTTAGCACGGAAAGAAACAAGCTTTGAGATCACCCTTTACTGGTTTCACTTAACCAATCTTCACATTTCAGTCATTCAATATTTACATTTTTTTACACTCTTTTATGAGTAAAAGAACCCATAAAACAACATGGATTGTCTGTGGTAACAACCCATCCCAGAAAAACAGACTACATAAAATAATGAGAAAATAAAGTATTGTTCTGGAATAAGCACAGAGAATTCGAATATTTCAAGAACATCAGTGCATTTAAAATTCAGATTTATTTCTTAACGTGGTTTAACTGGCAGTCCTAAAAACACTTTATTTTTTATGATGTATTATTCCCACCAGAAATATTCAAGATGTCACAGTAATTTATTTTACAGTTCACAAACATAGGAACCAGTGAAATAGTTCACCAATAGTTCACCAATAGTTCACAAAGCAGTGAAATAGTAGACTTCACTGGCAGTGAAATCCCACTCACTCACAGTAGCTAAGGCTCTTTACTGCATTTAGGTGTTGTCTAAAGCTTTGATTTCTGGCTATTATTCTCCCTGTGTTCAGATCTGTTCTAAGAACCTTTTCCTGCTTACAGATAAGAATATGCAAAAATATTTGCAATATCCGGATATGACCTGCATTTTCAGAAAAAAAAAAATTAGACTGGTAAATGTATCTTTTGAAAGTACCTTTTGCTAAACTTAAAAATTAGTAATTTCCAATAAAACAAACACACTCGCAGTCTTACAATATCTATCCTGGCAGATGTGCTGCTGTGGGTTCTCTTCAGGTGACACCTGAACTGACCTCTTTGCTCACTTTCTTCATACTGTATTTTATATTGAAGTCCACCTCATTCATGGTACTCCTGTAGTTTAAACAAAACATACAAAGAATCACTCCTCTCCATTCAAACATGCCAGTGAACAGGAACACATTTTTTATCAAACAACTGCCCCAAACAAACACGTCTAAGAATTAATGAAGACATTACGTCCCAAATAAAACCAGGAGAGTTCAATATGACAAAATGACTGCTTCCCATCCTCTGATAATCAATCCTGAGAGCTTCCCCATCGCAAAACTACTTCTTTGGATTCCTTATGTGCTCAAACCCCAGATTAAACACCATTTTGCCTGTTGGCACCATGTTCTTCTCATCAGTTTCTATAAATTATCCACATGTGCACTCAGTGGTACTGTCTGTAACACAAAACCAGTGGGAGCATTCCAAGTTGCAAAGTTATCCATTGGTAACCTGTTTGGACAGAGGTATGAAGAATGAATTTCTTTACCTTTTTAACACTAGATGGCATTGCTTCCTTCCCCCCCATCGCCCCAGGGAAAGCTTGAAGATGGAACTGGCCTTGATTAATGTAAAAGAAGAATTAGTGACTTGCAATTTTTGCTGGGACTATCAACCTTACAAGCATTTCCTGTAAATCTTAACTCTTGAGCGTGCCACCAAGCCTTTGGTTTGTATTCCTCTGTCTGCGGCCCCCATACTTCTCCATGCACCCAGGAATTCCTGAAACACTACTGGTGGAATGGTTTTCTTCAGGTTTCCCTTAAGTGAGGAACGCTAAAACTACGGATGATACATACTATGATCCAGAATATTTTGTTACATAAACTGTGTGTCCTCAAGATACTAATGAACGTGGATACCTCCCTGGACCTTTCCTTCTCCAGCTGATTCTCTTTCTTTCATCACATAGATTCATCAGCTACAGCAGGAGCCAGAACAAGCTATGAGGCAGGAAGGGACTATATAACCACTTTTCCCCAGGGCCCTTTCCCACAAGAAGAGAGGGATTGGGTTCCACTCTTTATCATACAGCAGGAGCCAGAGCCAGTACGGCATTGTCCAATTAAAATTAAATAGCAGCTGCTGACAGTTGCTTGTGGGCTAAATTGGTTCTGTGGGGAATAGCTCATTAGAGCCGTCATCTCTATGAAGAGCTGATTGTGTCCTACGCGGGCAGAGCGCGGGGACTTCTACGGCTGGAATCTGCCTTCGGTTCACACCAGCATTATGTGCAAAGTTTGGTGCTGCCACACTCGATGTCATGGGCCAGACTTTGCTTTGCCTACCTTAGTGTCAATCTTACTAAAAATTAAGCACGGAGAACGCGCCGTTCCCGGACAGGCTGCTCTTCTTCCCCTGCCTTGGAGCAGCACCTCCGGCCCGACCCGCAGCGCGGCAGGGGAAAGGGCTGAGGCGAGACCTGCCCCCTCTCTTGCTTGGCCCCTTTCGCTGAGCAGAGGAGGCTGAAGGGGCTGGCTTCTGCCTGGGGAGTCCCGCTGGACCGAGCGCCGCGGGTCCGGCCCGGGAGCAGCTACCTTGGCTGGCCGGGAAGGGTGAGGTTCCTGTTCGTGGAGCCACAGGTAGGCGGCGGCCTCCTACTTTTCCCAGGTTCGTGGAGGTTTTCTTTCCCCCTCCCTTCCCTCCTCCTCTTTTTCCAGCTCTCGCTTTCCGGGTTGGGAGTTTGGTGCGTTCAGAAAAGTGCCTGCAACAGCGCGGGGTTCCCCAGGTGGAGCTGGTCCGGCCTTTCTCCCTCCTCCTCTTCTGGCTGGCTTTCCTCCTTTGTGGCCGCATCCAGGGCGCTTCAGTCCCCCTCCCACGCTTCCTCTTTCCCTCACTCCCCGCCTCATCCTCACTTTGGGGAGAGAAAGCCGGGCTCTTTCCTGTCTCCCGGCCGGCCCGGGCTCTCATCGCGCCCGCCGTGCGGCGGTGCTGCGCCCCGCTCCTCTCCCGCTTCTCTCCCCTCCCCTCCCTCCTCCCGGGGCCGCTCCCGCCTCCGGGGGCCACTCCCGCACATGGGCGCCGCGCGGGGCTCCCCCTGCGCCGAGGCGGCGGTGGCTCTCCCCCGGCCCCGGAGCGCGTAGCCCGGCCGTCCTCCCGCCCCGATTCATTTGTTGTTGTGCTGTTCCCCCTCTCTCCCTCCCTCTCCTCTCTCTGAACTTTTGTCACCGCGGCCGCTGCGCGGATGAAGACTTTTCGCGCCGGGGACGCCTAGCTCTCCCCGCCACCCCTGCCGCTGCCGTGCCCCGCGCTGCCCCCCGTCCCCGGCCGCGATGCCGTTCCCCCTGCGGACCCTGGAGCCGCTGAAGCTGTGCAGGTTGGAAGAGGCCGGCGGGGATGGCGCGGAGCGGGGCGGCCCGGCGCCGGGGGACCACGCCGGGACGGCGGAGG
>WEKY01052793.1:70425-139805 GCA_013390045.1 Picathartes gymnocephalus | reverse complement strand
AGGCGGACTCCCTGTGCCACCGCAACGCCCGGCTCCAGCGCCGCCTCGGCGCACTGGAGGAGCTCCTCGCCCGCCTCGACCACCGTAAAGTCAAGATCCGTGAGTACCACCCTTCCCCAGCGCTGCGAGCTCGTCCGGGACCGTGGCGGGGCGGCTCGGGCAGCGGGATGACCAGCAGGAGGGCGGCCGCCCAGTGGCGGGGCTGTAGGCGCGGCAGGCTGGGCTCTAGTTTGTGATTTATTTAAAAAAAGAAAGCAAAGAGGGAAACTTAAGCATCCCCGTCTCTCTTTTCCCGTGCTCAGGTGGCGGCGGCCGCCCCCGGTCCCGCCGCGGCTCCTTCCGGGCCCCGCCGGTGCCCACGGGCTGTAGCGCGGCGCTGCTCATTCCCCTCCGGGACATCGCGGTGGCTCCGGCCCTGGATGTCGCCGGCCCGGGCGGGAGGGGCGGTGTCAGCTGCGGGGCCGGTGGCTGCGGGTGTTTCCCAAGTGCTTCTGTGCGGCGGAACCCTCGCTCACCGGGGAGAGCGCGTCCGCAGGGCGGGCAGCGCGCTGGCCGGGGGCGGGGGGCCGCTAGCGCCGGGAGCTGATGGCGCTGTGATCCCGGGGGAGTTTTGTTTATATGTTTATGCCGGGTTTGCGTTAAATTTGGGATCAGTCGAGCTTCTGACAGTTCAGCCCACATGCCTGATTAATTCTTTCGTATGTACATGGGAAGACCTCAGTAAACAGAAACCTGGGTGTACTTTGCAGTTGGTTTTGTGTCTCTCGGTTCTCTCGAGCTTCTGTTCTTTGTGCAGAGCTGATCTCAAACTTGAAATTTCAACTTCATACGGACCCTAAGCAGCAAGATGCAGATTCAGCCTCAGATTCCTAAGTAGTGGCAGCATAGGGAGGCTGTTCTTGTTTCTTTCAGAGCCTGTGAAGTGCCCCTTAGAAGTGACTAGTTGTACACCTACACAGAGCTATAGGGAAAGGTGGGGTTTTTTTCCTGAGCTTGGTCCAACTTTGGGGAAAGGATCCAGTAAAAATTGCATGTGGTACATGAAGTTTTGTTTACGCGTGACCAAGCCCCCCACAGATAATGTGGGAGATGGCTTACAGCATCAGCTTAGCTTTCTCAATGTGCTAGAAACATTCGGGAACCCAAAGAATTGTGTTGCAACTTTTGTGGCAGCTGTATAAGGTGTAAGCCCGGCCTAAATAGGGTTGCTGCTCAGAGACCACTGACAGTTTTTCTTTTGAATTGAAGTAGAAAGCTTACTCTGTATATGGCACGCTTAGGAGCAAAATTGATAAGGAAGGCCTTTCAGAAATAAGATTTAAAGGGTACGAACCCTGTGTGGGTAACTTAGCTGTTTCATTGCAGAATTATTCCTTTTCGTATACTTGAGTATGTTGTTTCTCTAAAGGAAGACACCTTCATCATAGATACCAAACCTTGTGGTTTTTAAGTGTGAGGCTAAAGTTTTGTGCGAACCAGTTTTACTTTTTTAAGTGCTTTATAACTGTATGATAAACTGAAGAACCATTTCTTCCTCACCAAGACAAGTATAACTTTTTCTGCCTATATAATTATGTTAATTTGGTGTGGCGTGGTGCAGTCACACTTGAAATGCGAGTGTGTTATTACTAGGGATACCTGCAGTGTAGTGGTACATTAAACTGACTGCCTGATAGGAAGCAGTATTTATTTATCTCAGTTTCAATGGGACACCAATGATTGCCATACAATGTTGCAATGTTTATAAAGGCAAGGGTGAAATAAGGCTGTACTGTGCAAACCCTGAAATTCTATGTGTCAGACTCTTAGTGATTGTATCCTTTCTTAGTCATCCTTTTGCACAAATTATATATGCATGAATTTTTGTTGTTGTAACTCAGTTCTTCGGGCTAAGCCTCTTATTGCTTTTAATTTGAAGATCTTTGCTCTTGTCAGTGTGATGCCCAGAACTGGGTGCAATTCTTATGTTTGGCTTTCTGTTTGGTTTTAGATTCTTTGCTAAGTGACATCTCTGCTGTTCATTCAGTTTCGCTACTTGAAATCTACATTGCTGCTGCTATATTTACTTTTCAAAGATGTCATTCATTTAAGTTAAGAAAATTAACGATTTTTTTTTTCTAATTTTTTTTTTAGGTTTTTTGTTTGGGTTTTTTTGTTGGGTTTTTTGCTTGGTTGGTTTGTTTGTAAAGGAAGGTTATTTTATTTACCTGTTCAGTCACTAGGAATTGATGTGTTGGCTAAGCATATTGACATAAAGTTGCACATAAAGCCATGACAATTCTTACAGGCTTTCTAGATACTGCAGTCTGGTGAAGGAGATCAGGTAGTATGCTTAGTTACAGTTAAAGTCATGAACATCTCTGCCATTGAGGCTTGTCTGCAAGTTTAACCCTCTTCCTGACATTAAAGAGAATTATATGGAAAACAAAGAGGGAAAACAAAAGAATGGTTTAATAATGCTGTCTTTGTTTGGGAACAACAGCAAGGGGGATTTTTCCTTCCCATTTTTGAAGCCTTGTGGAGGAAGCTGTTTGCTGGTGCAGGATTGTAAGAACAACAAGGATTGTATAATTGCTTTCCCATTTACTAGATTTTTACTAATCATAAACCTTTTCTTGTGGGGCAGATATTGTAAACTACTGCACCTCTTGTGGTGCACCAGTACACACACAGGTGCAGCATGAGATTGTCAGATGACTTAAGTAATTTGCTCTTGCATTCAGGATGAGGGGATAGGACATTGTACACCTGCTTTTCAAATCACGGGTAATTTCTGCTTGAATAAATGGCTTTTGTTCACATTGTGGGGCCCAGACAATAATTTCCTTTTGCAGTGGAAGGTCCCAGAATGACTTTTGAGATCCCAGCATGGTGTTGTATGGGAAGGGCCAGAAGAGGACTAGCAAACTTGAAATTTGGGTCACAACCAATTTTTGGGAAGTAGCTGCAGACTGGCAGCTGGTAGAAGATATGCTATGTGTGTCCATGGTGCTTGGGAAAGGAAGTACTTTGAAATGGTGGTGTTGTTTTTTTTATTTTTGCACTATTATAATTTTGTTTCAAAGTAAAGTTTACGTGCAGTACTCTTCAGATAACAGGGGTCCATTAGTGTTTGTTCCTCGCTGAGCACGGGCAGGGGTGTGAGGGAGGGATAGCAGGCAGAACAAATCTCTTTGTCTTCAGTTAGTCACTCTCTGCAGTCTTTGACTGCTTGCTGGTCTGTCTGTACAGTGTGTCCTTGTGTGTGTGTAGGATCCATATGCTCCGAGAGCTAGATATTAGAGTATGAATAGGTAAATGTGTCTCAGATGATCTCTGCTGTTTCTCTTTTGTTACATACTCCCCGGTATTCTGCAGTGAATCTGTTAGTTTAAGGACATCCATTCATTGCTCCACATGGGAGAGAACTTTCCTGATGTGGCAGTCTGGTTAAGGATGTGCTGTGGTGCAGTAGGTGCTGTCTTTGCAGCCCTTACTAGGGGTAGACTTCCTCATTTCTCAAGAGTGGCTGGAATTCTGCCGTGCCCTTCAGCTGGGAGGCCTCATTTCTGAGGGTTTTGTACTGGTGTGCCACACATACTGGCAGAGTTTAATTTCATTTCTGTTTCAGGACTTTGAAGGTAGCTTTCACATGTACGCAGTCTTGGTGATGGTTGAGTTTTCAGGGGTTCACTAGAATGACTCTGCTTTCTCTGGTTTGGTTTAGCTCTCTTTAACTTTTTGTTTACAGTGGTAGAGGAGTTTATCACTATATCCCCCCAGAGAAACTTGTGCTTGACTTGATTTCAATACAAAGCTATTTTTAAGGCCAATTAGTAAACTACTTTCCTGACATATATTTGAGCTTTGCATAATGAGCAGGATGTTGTACCACAAGAAGGGACATCAAAATACCATGAGACACGTCCCTATGGGCTGATGACTGGTTTATAACTCACGGTGATGGGAGGCAGTAAGGGCTCAAGGTGGTTTATAAAATTCAAATGTGGTATGCAGTACTTGTGACCTCAGTTCAGCTGCACTAGCCATGTCTAGAGAATTAATTACATTCAGTACTTTTTTTAACAGTCTTTCATCAGGTTTTCATTAAGCTTGTGTGTTGCTCTTTTGCATGATGTTTTGTCATATGTTTCTAGCATCCAGCTGCCATAATGTGTTTTACACCACGGGACTTGCCTAACAGCTTTTTATTTTCTAGCTGTGTGCATCTGTAGCTGTGACCTAGCATAAGGTGATGTAGTTTTTCATCACTTTCAGTTCTTAAACGTCAGGGTGGGTGAGGACAAGTGCCTCTTTGAAATGATCAGAGCTCGTCAGAAGGCGTATGATGGCTGCAGAGAAATCTTGCACGAATTACAAGACCAACTCTAGGGAAATGCTGTAGGGCCTTAAACAGTCATTATTTTTGTAGAGCATGAAGAAGGACATTTTTTCCATTAATATTTTTCTTCTGCCATCTGCTGTTATTTATGCAAAAATTAATGTTGCTGTTCTTTTCTGTAAATCCCAGTGGTTTGATGGACTGGAAGACTGTCCCTTCCATCTTCTCTGCTATTTGTTTTCAAGTCTTTCTGAAGAGATGATTTGAGAGAGATGCTGGGAGGTTAACCTAAGGATAACTTCTAGTTCAGTCTCCAGTAGCAGGATGGGGTTTGGCCAGTTGCACCTCCTGTTTTAACAAGAAGAAACCAATTCTGTGGGAGGGAGGAAATGCTACCTCCTAATTAGTGTTGTTTAAAATCCTCCAGTGTCTAATTTTAAAGGCACAGCATAATAATTTGATTTTGGTGCACAATGTCTATACATATGTATGTTTTTTGTTGTTTTTTTTTTCCCCTCCAACTTCAAGCACATTAGTGCAGGAGCTGGGGCGTATGGCTTTCTATTTGTCTGCATGATGGAAGGACAATCCAGTTTACATTTCATCTCCTGCTATTTTGTTTAGTAAGTATTTTCCACTCTTTGTGTGTAAGGCAGTACTGGAGCACATTTCCTGCTTTAGCTGAACAGGAAGCTTTATTCAGCTTATTCCTAGGGAAACCCCTCCTCCATCCCAAGCCACCAAAAGTGAGCATTATTTGAGACAGTATCAGCAGTAGGCAGGAGATGAAGGGGCTGGCTGGCTTCCTATAGTTTCTGGTGTAAGGACAGAGAACACAAGATATTCATCATCCTGCAGCAACAAGAAGAAACCTTCTTTAGAAAAAGGTTTAGGGGTAAAAAAAGTCAAACAACACACTCCACCACAAAAGAAAATAAAACACACCACAACCAAAATCCCCAAACTAACCACCAAAACCACAGTGTGCTCATGAGAAAGCTTTGGTGAGAAAAGATAGGCTTTTGGGTGAAGAACTCTGTTCTAGCACTATTTGGGACCTACAATCCATGATTGCAGATGCTTGAGGTGACTGCACTGTGGTACTTCTCTCTGTTGCTGTGCAATACAAAGATTCAACAGCAAAGTTCAGCCATGTTACACAGTTAATTCCTAAGTTCCCCCTGGGAAAGAAAAGAAGAAATTTTCTCTTTAACCCTGTTGTAATTATTCAGTTTGCTGCTCAGAAGCAATATAACTCTTATTTTATTTAGCTAGTGCAAGACTAATTATCTGTGGAAATTCAACCTGATCCAAAGGAGATTTCACTTGAAATAAGCAGGAAGAAAGTCTGAGCTAGAAAAAGATTTCCCATGGGGATTGTGGGCCAAGTCCTTGTCCTGCTGAGTGGCAAAGCTCCAGCTGAATTCAGTTTGATGAGGGTTTGGCTTGCTGTTCTGAAAACAGTTGACACTCCTTGGCTGAAGTGTAGAGCTGCTTTGTACATTGCTCAGAACCCATTATACACCACCTACGAACATTTATTTCCGTAGAACTTATGATTGGCTTGATCATTCAGGAAAACAGTGTTTAGGAGAGGTAGTTAATGAATTAAACATACTTGTATTTAGTTGTTTTCAATTAGGATCTATTTTGAAGGTTGCTAGATATTTTAGGATACACTAAAATGTCCTCAGAAGTTTCTCTTCCTATTAGTATTGGCACAGTCTCATCTTGGTTGAGTGCAAGCTAGTAATCTTGGTCTTGTGGGCTTCTCTCTAAGCTAATATGGATCTCCTGCAGAAGAATAATTTTTTGGATGAGCCTATTAACAAACATAAAGCACAATGGAAAGCCACTGAAATTCTTCAAACCCTCTGTCCTGGAATTTAAACCAGCCTCTAATCAGCAGAAAGTGGGATGAGGCTTTCAAGGGGGCTTGGGAGCAGCTTATCCCACATATGCTTAGTATTTCCTGCATCTTCCACTGAAGTGTTTGGTGCTGGCTGCCCTCAGCTGTGGGGTACTTCATTTAATATTGCCCAGGCCAGATTCACCAGATTCACTGTGGTAATTCCTGGCCTTTTCCTGTGTTTTTGGGTGAAGGAGCAGCAATTTCCCTTTCCTCATCTTCCTTTTTTTTCGCCTGCATGCTCCAACAAATGATAAAATCAATGATGGCATGTGCTTTGCTTCCTGTTATCCAGAGCACTAGTGCAGCAGAAACAGGAAGGGGGATTGGGAAATAGAAGGAATTAAAAGACACACATCGAAAGCTTGGCAATTATGCAAAACCCCAGTTCCTTTTGTAGTCCTAAACTAGCTATCAGCAGGCGAGATCAAAGCTGTCCACCCCAACAGTTAACAAGATCAATTAAACATGCTAATTAAATGTTGTTCTTGGCTGTAGGTTGGATAGGAAACCTGCTGGTTGGATGGCAGTCTCCAGAAAGCCTGGATGACATGCCACTTAAGAGACTAGAAAAAACATTTTGCTACCTGTGGGTTTAGCACAGATTAATGTGGGTGGACATTGCAAGTTGTTTGTACTTATATCCTACCATATTTTAGTTGGGCAGGGCTGCTTCTGGCTTCAGGCTGTCATGGGATTTTTGTCTTTGTCATTTGTAAATTATGATGGTTTAAGTTAGGTCACTTTTATTTATTTATTTATTGGCCTCTTGTCCTTTAATCAGCATTGTGCATATGAGATTTCATTGCCCTTTGAGAGCAAGGAGTAATTAGAATATAAATGTTTAAATTCCAATGAATGTGATTGAGCTTAGGGCACTATGCAGTCTGGAGGCAGGGTAGTTATAGTTACTCCTGCAGAGAGGCAGAACCAAGTAATTGCTTTGCTATCACTCTTCTTGGTAGTTACCCTGTTGACACCACCGGACTACACAGCTTTTAGGTTAAGACCTGATTATTTTTTTTATTTCCTTCCTCTTATTTTCTGTTCCTCATTTTCTTTAGTAGTTCAGACTACTCACTCACCCCAGGTATGCTGTGAGCTACCTCTCCATCTCCAGCCCTGCCTGTTCTGAGGTGTGGCACTTTCCAGTGTCTGCTCTGCACCTCACCACCCATGTCACTTGTAAAATGCAGCATTTCCCCTTCCTCAAATACAACACTCTCTGCAGGTCTGACAATTGGTTGGATTAGTGAGGGAGATTAGTGATGCAGAGACAGGGAAGGGTAAAATTTGATGGAGCTTCTGGCTTCTTCCTGACAGCCCCTCTCACCCCTCTATTTTGTAACCCCTTGGTGCTAGCCCCAGTAAGACCTTCCTGGCTGGGAAGCAGCCCAGGCAGTGGCACAGTGGATAGCACCATAATAACTGTCTGAGTATGCCCCTTTTTTTATTTATATTGTTTCTCTTCCTAACATGTCTATTGCTCTGCTACCGAAGTATAAAGCAAGAGCAAAACCATTTACACCATTACAATGATGGAAGTAAGAATATCAAGGCATTACTTGAAATTAAAAAAAAAATTAGAGGAACTGACTTTAATGTGTCTGTGGCTGACTTCTTACAACTTTCGAACTTAAAGAACATTTTAATGTTCCAGTAGGTTTAATTGCCCTAATGTGAGCAGCAGCTCTGTTTTAATTTGAAATTTGACATCTTGATAACAAGTAGATCTGTTAAGCTAGTTGATTGGACATTCCTTTTACTGTAATCAGGCTGTAGTCTAGCTAACCAAATTTTGATTAATCTGATATTGTAATTTTTTAATTAACTTAGCTCCTACTTTTCAGAGATTATGACTAGAACAGCTGCCTCCTGAAGTATATTGGACTTATGGATGCTATCTGAAGAACTGAGCCACTCAAGGTTTTTCTACTAGCCCTAAACGCAAATGTTAATCATAATGGAAAAATGAGAGCAATTTCAAGCACATTGAGTAACAGTTACAGTGGTGGAATTTTTTATTTAATTTTTTTTTTCTGGTTGACCAACCAATTGGAAAATGAAAACAGGAGAGTTCTACAGTATGTTTTAAATGGTAATGTGTTGTACTTGAGTGCTCTTCTTTCTTCTTGGTCCTCCCGATTTTATTTATTTATTTATTTTTAAAGTGTCAAAATGCTGGCTACAGAAAAGCTCTCATCAGCTTTTAAGTGGTGGAGTAAATAAATATTGCCACTCACTGGATTATATACACTCTTTGTGTCTGACTGTCACATTCCTAAAGTCTTTCAAAATCTTGGGTTTGAGTAAGAAAGGAAGCCCAGTCTTTCTCCTTGGAAAAGTGTATCTTTCTTTTGTTTTCCACTTTAGCAAGTTTTAGCTTTTGGCAGCAGATGGAGTTTGCTTAGCGGAAGCTCAGCAGGACCCGGGATGAGTGCTTTGTGGGTTATCTCTAGTGGCACCTTTTGTTCCTGCTGTATGGGAGGGAAGAGCTCCCAAACAAGTGGTGTTGGCATTCCCTTCCTGTTCAGCATCTGGTTCATGCTGAGTAACTGAATCTGCTTGGGACGATTGAGAAACCAAGTGACGCCTGGCTAATGCAGTATCATTAAAAGTTAAAATCTGAAAATGTTGTTAGCTTCGTTGTCCTGAGAGACACTTAAAAGATTTTGAAGTAGAAAAAAAGAACCCAACTACTAGGAAATGGAAACAAGCTCTTATAAAACATTGCATTAACTGCAGTATTTGATTTTCAATTTAGAGGAAAGATAGCACAAGCAAAGCTTGATTGATAACACAAGATCCATCACCCATTATTCTGGACATGATGTAAATAAAACCCTTCCTACTCAAATTTTGAGTTATTTTTCCTCCCTCCAATATATGTCCTAGACACTGAAAAATATTTCTTTGTAGAAGACCAAGAACCCAAGAATTTCTGAAAATGATCACTCTGTAAGACTGAAGATGTATGTGCATGTGTATATGAACAATAATGTAATTAAGTACATGGTTACAGCCTCCTTTATACTATTTTGATTTGTAGTGTTGAAAACATGGAGGCCCTCTTATGTGAACTTTAAGATTTTTAAATATGAGAAAGAAATAAGTTTGTTCTATGTTTGTTATAAGGAAGAAAGAATGAAATGTCTTGATGTGTTAGCTTAGATGCAGTTTTCTAAAAGTTGTTCATTGAGCTATTTCCTTGTTCTAGTAAAATAAAGGTAGGCAGTCACTATGTGGTTCCTCCTGCTAACTTTATTTTAATAATGTGTATGTGATAGAAGATAAGTATTTTAAGGTATAAATATAATTACCATGAACTCATTCTTCACGGCTGAATCCATGCCGTAGGGAATGGCTATGGTAGGAAACAGAAGGGTGATAATGGGGTTAGAACTGAAAGGTTTTGTACCAGTTGCATTCGGGACCTTGTTGGAAACCCAGATATGGGAAACTGGTGTGGCAACTGATCTCCATGGGGCCAACACCCTTCCCGCTGCTGGTATCTCTGGCTGCTGCCCTGGCAGTGGGGAGCGTGTGCAGTCCTGTTGGGCAGGCTGGGGCAGCCTGAGCCCTGCAGGGAGCAGTTCTGTGGAGGGAGGCCCTGACCCCATTGGGCTGCAGCTGGGCTCAGCCCTGCTTGTGCAACGTGAGCCGAAGCGGCTCTGCCTCTGCGCCTCCGGAATTCCGGCTGGCATCGCGCAGGGTTTGCCTCGTCCTGGGGAGGCATGGCAAGCGTGATCATAACAAGGGTGGTTTCAATGTAAATACATTATTGCAGTTGATTTTGAAATTGCTGTTGCAGTTATAATTATATAATAATAACGAAATATGTGGAATTGTAATCTATAATTGTGATCTTTACCTTCAGGAAGGAGAGGAAAGCTGGAGAAAACAAGGCAAGTGTGAGTCAGTTCTCTTGCCCTGCCTTGTCTTGATGGTCAGTGGTAGGACAAGGCTGCCCTTCCCCAAATCTGCGTGGAGAGGAGGGAGACTGTGCTTGCTTATCCTGAAGGAAGGTTGCACTGCAGTGTTGGCCTGTTTGTGATAACAAATTTCCTTTAAATAATTAGGGAGCACTTACACAGCACAGCCACAATGCAGATTTAAGTGCAAGTTACAAGGCCCTTTGCCCTGAGAAAGTCTAGTCATAACACATACAAGTGTGTGAATCCAGAAGATGGTAATTTAGTTAAATGTGGCTTAAAAAGGTCTGTTTTGAAGAACCCAAAGTTTCACAACAATTATGGGCTTTTTTGAGGTCTGGAGGAAGAGCAGGTAATTAGAAATCCACAGTGTTTGCCTGAGGTGAAGAATACCACAGAAACATAGAGCTCTTGGTGCTTTTTAGTTTGTCATATTACAAAAGCCTCTGTTTGTCCATATCTGTTACAGAGACATTGTGTCTACTGGATGGTAATGAAGACTAAAACCATCTGCAGTGCTTATTATCTTTCCTGCTCCCACTCATTGCTGAGTTTGGCTTGAATTCTGTAATTTTTGATGTCCCCTCTGAAGAGTGTGGTATGTAACATGGGAGGGGAGTGCTCTTCAAGGCTTGTTATTTTGACCCTGTTGCTCTAACTGAGCATGTTTCCTTCTCCCAGCTCTTTTCTCGACACATAAAATACAGTAGCTTTTTCTTTACAAAACATTTTTTTTTACTGTTAGTAACCTTGCTGACAAATTGTGAAACTTGCTGCACTTTGGAAATAGCTGCAGCTTGTAAAAGGTAGGATGAAGAGTGAGTAATTTAGCATTGTACGTAGAGATAATGTGCTGCAGGTTAAAGCATCAAATATTTAAATTATTTAAATGCATTGTGTAGTGCAACTGGTAGAAAAATGAATTAGGTCATGATAGACAAAAGCTTGTCTTCATTTGAGCTCCTGTCAGCCTGGCATGTTTGACCTCCACTGGTTTTATCGCTAGTTTTGTCTGTGCACATACGGTATTTCTAATTTAGATTATTATAAGTGGATTATAAAAATATGAATAAACGTAATCCTGAAGACAAATGAAAGTATGGGTATATCTCTAGTGGAAGTTTGAACTTCTTAGGAGAACCCCGGAATATCTCAGCTTTTAACAGAAACAGCCATTTGGAAAAATGACTGACTGGCAAAAGGCAGGTAGCACCAAATAGCAAGTGCGGGTGTGAACTCTGTACATGAACACTGAAGTGAGCAGAGTCTTTCTCATCGTCAGCCTGAAAGTTCTTCATGGTCACGGTTAGCACTAGAGCACAGCCTCCACTTACAGGGTGTTATAAAAGGTACTTGAACTGTGTGCTATGTGCTGCAGTACCTTTCTCCCCCTACCTTGGTGGCTGTTGTTGAAGCTGAGACAGTGAGTTTGAACGGAATGAAACTTCTCAACGAAAAGTTCTTGAGGCTGCTTGAGTCGTCACCAAAGGTCCTGTCTTGAGAGCGTTGCAACTGAGTGAGTAAACCTATAGTGTTCCCATGGGCCCGCGTGTTGAGCTTGTCCAGATGCCTCTGGATGGCATCTCGCCCCTCAGGCCTGTCAACCACACTTCTCGGCTTGGTGTCATCTGCAAAGTTGCTGAGGGTGCGCTTGATGCCTTTCATCTACATCACTGATGACGTTAAACAGAACTGGTCCTGGTACAGACCCCTGAGGGGCCCTGCTAGTCACCAGTCTCCATCTGGACACTGAGTTATTGGTCACTGCCTTCCGGCAGTGGCCACCTAATCCTACCCCCTACTCAGGACAGGCTGAGTGGGAGCCAGGTGCTGAGGGCTGTGTGCATTTGGGTTTTGAATATCTCCAGGGATGGAGCAATCACAACCCTCATAGTAAAACCATTTTTCCATATGCTTAAATGGAATTTCATGTATTACAGTTTGTTCTCATTGCCTCTTGTCAAAGCAGTATAACCAGGAACACGAGTACACTCTCCTTACTGGAAGGCTGTCCAAGAGGCGTGCTAATGGCACCCAAGATGAACAACTTGATCAAGAGAGCTGGGGTAGTCTGTGGCCTTCGGTAAATGTCTGTCCTGCTTTTGGCCAGGACAGGGTTAATTTTTAGATAGGAGGGGGTGTGGCCAGGACCCAGATGTTATTCTGTACCACCTCAGGTCATTGCTGCAGGCAGGGAGGAAAGGGACTCTCTCTTCCCCCAGTTAAGAAAAGGTGGCAAGGGAAGCTGTCTGGTATTTACTTATTGTCATGGGCTTTCCCTGTAAATAATTTCTTTGTCTTATACCTTTTGTTATTAAAAATGCTGCTGTTCGTTTTCTTATCTCATTGCTGTTTCCAGTAAATTGTTCTTCTCTCCACCTCTGCCTCCAGTTCGAGTGGTGGGGGAGCAAGCGGTGGCATGGTTTTAGCAGGAGCACTAAATTGGAAAGTACCATTCCTAAACTGTGACTGTGTCTTAGCACATTTATTTGAAAATGGACGGGCAAGGGAAGGTGTTAGTTAATTCAGTCATAGAGCTGGGAACCAAAAATCACATTCTAAAAATTATAATTAATATTATTTATTTTTATTTGAAATTATTTACTCAAGGACTTCTGACATTGCAGTGCTTCTTGGGAAGAGCTTTAATACTCTCCATAAAAATACCTGTTGTTTCTGTTGAAAGTCAAGGTAATAAACTTGATCTCAGAAAGACGGAAACTGTCTCCAGTGGAGAAAGTGGAAACTGTTTCCAGTGTCTCACCTTACAGATCCTGTTGGCAATAATCTCTTAGGGAGTGAAAAGCATTCACTGTTTGCAGGAGGAGTCCTGAACAACCCTTCCGCATGCTTAAGAATTTCAGCAGCGGCTTCTCTTTGAAATTCTGACAAAGATCCTTGGCTGGGTTTTTGGAAACTGTCTAGGATCTAGGTTACATTACTACAGTACCCTATTTTTTGCTTGTTGATGGGAGCTTTATTAAGGAGGATGGAAAACACACCATATAGCTCTGTTCTTCATCTTGCTTGGGGCAAGCAAGTGAACTCCAATGAGAATTACAGGAAACACCTTTTTGATCATCCACAGCAGCAGATGATCAAATAAAGCAGTTCCTCAGTAGCCTGAGTTGCTGCTAATTAAACACATTTTCCTGTCCTTCCCCTAAGTAAGCAGCCCTTTAGGCTGACTTAATTGCCAGGGCTGTGTAAGTGTGATGATGCTTTAGAAGAAAATTGTGATTTAAGGGCCAAATCAAAGCTATTGGAGAGAAATAGTTTTGTTGTAAAATGTTTTTTCTAGACTGCAGAATTATCTGGTGTTTTACATAACTTATAACTTATATATATGGATGGCAAACTATCATTATACTTTTTTTTCCCAATGCAAGTTCATAAACTCTTGTTAAAATAGTCCAAATTCACAAGGAGGAAGCCAAACTGGCATTCAATACCACTATATTTAAAGCTCTTGGCAGAACTTTTCCCACGTGAAAGATGTTATATGTAAACTCTTGGAATAAAACTCTAAGAAGTTTTGTGATGACAATTCTAAAGACTGCCAGATCATCTAAAATTAAGAGATTTGAAATACTGGATCAGAATTCTGTGTCAGAGTTCTCTTGTCTTACACTTTCTATTGTCCATGTAAATTGATTTTTGTTACAGCACCTCTGGGAAATATCCACTGGATAAGCTTGTAATCTCAGGTATTTGGCACCTCGGTTGCTTTCTGCCATGGAATCCTGCAAAAATGGGGTTCACTGAAAAGTCTGCTCTTAAATATTTGAACGTAAGGAATGATTTTTCCCCCCTGCCACCCCACATTGTGTTTCTAAGGAGAATAGTTAGAGCCTGTGGAATACATCCTGTTTTCTCGGCTGCAATGAAACCCTTGCTTTTTATTGGTAATGCCTACCATTTTTCTTCTTTGTTAAGGCTGCCAACATCTGACCCAGGACTTCTTAAAGACAAAGGCTAATAGAGATGTGTTCCTTTGTTTTGTACCAGAGAGGAAAAGGTTGGGGTTTTTCAACCAGTTAGTTTTCCCTGTGGTGCTTTCAATCAAACCTTGTGTGTGTGTGTGTCTCTCTCTCAAAGAAGAAAAAACAACTCAAAATTAAAACATCAAATCCCAATAGACAACGAAGAAAAAAAAAAAAAACCAACAGAAAAGCCCCTATCAGGTGAAATCGACTTTGCCCAAAGTCTAAGAAAGCCAAAAAAGTAAAGGCCTTTTATCCTAAATGCACATATTCTGATTTTTTAAATCTAATCTATATCAGTAGTAGCGCAGATTAATCCACAGTAATTTTTAATTTGTTAATATTCTTCAATACACATTTTTATATAAATAGATTGTGTAGCTGAAACTTTTTTGCCTGTTTCTTGTTTGCGTTTAAGGTCAAGAAGACACATGGGGTGAAAGTCTGGGTTGACTTACGATTTGCATTTTCCAACATCAGTTTTGACCTTGAGTTGCTAAGTATGAACTTGGAACAAAAGAGCTTTATAGAAGTGGTTGATGGATGGGATGTAATATTGAAGCTTCCCTCCCCCATGCTCACATCCTCAGAGCTCAGTCCATCCTTATGCTGAGGCGCTGCCTTCATAGGCGAAAGTCTGCTGCTTCAGGAGGTAAAAATGCTGAGGCTGGCACTTTGGGAGTCTGTGTGTAATAGTGAAGATGTAGGAGACAGAGAGAAGTCAAAAGTGTGTAGGTAAGTTTTGGGTTTTTTGTATTTTTTTTCTTTCAGGGGGAGTATGTCCCTAGTGTTTCCTAATGAGGTAATGGTTTTAGATAAACATCTTGCTTATCTATTTTATAGGAAATGCTCTTGTATTCCTTTTGTCTTCTCTCTGCAAACAGCTTGCTTTGTGTGGATTGTGGTGCATTTTTTAAAAATTACTGGTTTATAAAAAAACCCTTTTTGAGCCCTATCCCCCTCCACCTTTCTCCCATTTATTTCAATACCTCTAGCTATCACAAGTTTGTTTTTTGTCAAGTTTGCTGAGATTCTTCTTCACTGACATGCTATAAAAACAGGGGGTGTTTTCGGAAGAGAGGGAATTAGCAGAAGTGGAAGTAGCAACCTGAGCGGTGATATATCCAGGAACACTCTGGAGACCATATTTTGCAACTTTGAAATCTGAAAATCAGAGTTCCCCCTGAGTAGGGATTGCTCTTGTGTTTTTAATCAAGCTTCATTAACATTCAGTACTGAGTGTGGTGTAAGAGCAAGGCTCCTGTAGAGCTGTAGTGGTGCCGTGTCGGGCTGGCACTGTGGCTCCCAGCTGGGCTTCTGCCAGGAACCTGGGGGTCCTGAGACTAGAAAATGGGGGAACGTGGCTACCTGTGCGTAAACTAGTCTTATGTTGGAAGGGACCTTTAAAGCTCATCTAGCTGCCTCCTTTGTGTTTAATGAATTAATCTGTTTTGCCGTGGATGGAAAAGGTAAAGTGGTTACAAGAACAGATGGCACAAATGAAAAGGCGTGGACTGAAATGAAACAAAATTAGCATGAGGCAGGCATCAGTCCCATAGAACTAATGAAGTTCTGTCTTCTGCAGTCATCTTGAAGTCAAGTTAGACTCTCATGTGTGTTGTCTTAGTGTTGCCAGTGGGGGGTTGTTTTGTTTCTGAAAGAAAAATAAACATAGAAGGGGAAGGGTGTGTCACTTATTTTGCTAGAGGGGATTTTAGGGAAAACCAAAATGAATGTGAAAAATCAACAGATGTTAAAATGTTGTGGATTAAATCCTATGAATACTACAGATGCTGAGACTGCTCATGGTTGCCAGCATCCCTATGAGACCTCTAATAATCACAACAGTCTTGGACTGTAACCTTGCAAGATCTCCCTTATTGATTGAGGCTTGCTTGAAGATCAGAGATCTTCCTCTGCAAGTCTTGTAGAGACACATCTTGATTTTGGAAACTGGAAATACTGAATTTGTGGGTGCAGAATATTGGGCTGATGCACAAAGAAGTGAGAAACCTCTGTATGAAAATACCACCGCCATCCTTAAGTGGTAGAGCAACATCCCTTCTTTGAAGGCTGGTGTTTCAAAGTGAGCCACAGCGTAGATGGGGCCGTCGTGATGTGGCCATAGCTGTAGCAAAAGATGTTCTCACTCATAACTTTCAAACTCGCTTTGAGGATGGCAGAATTCCCATTTTACAGTTAAACAAAGAAAACTCTAAGGTCAACTGCCACGTCCATACAAACTAATATCAGAGCCTGCATCTCAACACTGGTGAAATAGGAGATCCCAGTGGATTAAGCTGCCTTCCAGTTCATAGGTTGCACAAGATCTGGCTGGAATTGGCTTGCCTTCTGTTGAACTGTACTTTGATCTGTTTGGCTTTGATGCATAGGGCACTGGTGGCCAAAATCTATCCACCAGATCTGAGGTGTAGGAGTGCCTGGTATTTTGCAGACTTGAGATGATTGTGATGATTAAGATGACTTTAGTGGATAAAGGAAAATAATTACATTATTTCCTGTAATATTCTGTGGACCTTTAAATACAAGGCGTGGATTTTTTTTTACCCCAGCATTGTATGAAATTAGTGTTTCTATTATTTTGGTGCTGTAGGAAATCCACCACAGAAGTACCTTTTCTAATGATCAGTATTGCAGTGGCCCAGAGATGTCTTGGATTTCCTGATCCTCTGTATGGCTGTGTGCGTGCCCAGAGACACTCTCTGCAGCACCGTGGTTCATGCTTGCTCATTCAAATCCAGCTTGCCTTCTTGTTGCTCTGCTGGTCAATGCCTGAGCTGGAACCTTTCCTTGTGCTTTAACAGTCCTAAAAAGCCTTCCTCAAAAATCCCTGCTTTGATTAATTATAGCCACCCCTTGCAAACAAATCAAAGAATGGATTTACCGCGTAAATTGGTAAAGGATTGTGATGTACGTACTAAAATTACATTATGAGGTACATCTGAGGATTTCTGTGGAAAGGGTCAAATGCTTTTTTTGACTTCAGTTAAGTAAATTTCACTGAAGATGTGTATGCAATATCCCCAGTGATTAATTGCTCTCAAATACTTATCCCAGCTGAGTTATGTAGTATGAATCTCAGAAGGATTCCCAATAAAAAGTCTATGAATGGTAGATGTAAATGTCTGCAGTGGCTTTTGAAATTTTAGATGTAAAAAGCGCTAATGGGAAAAAATATTTTACATAGCTTCTGAGATAGGGTCTAGAATTTTTAAGGCCTTGTGTTTAACTCCCACTGACTTAAAATTTTGAGGCTTTGCTGTAAATTGTTCCTTATGCTTCTGCCAGAACAATAGTTGAGTGTCTTCAGAGAAATTAGATTAAGGCTGCAAAGTGAAAAATACCAAATGGAAAGGTATGTACTTAATTCCAACTGCTGCCTGTGAAAATCTGCTATAATACACTTCAGATGGTATGATAGGGTGCTATTTCTGAGTACCTCAATAAAATTGTTTTTTTTGGCCGCAGGATGATTAACAATTTTTCTTCGTTACATGAAGTCCTAAATTTTTCAGAGTGGTTTTTGCTGGCAACCCAAAAATGGGAAATGGACAAACACTGAGCTGAATATGTAGAAGTTTTCTGTATATATATAAAATTAAATTTCAGGGTTCAGAGTGCCTGTACTAATACTTGAAGATCATGAATTTTTTTTGCCAGGGCATAGCCTTTCTGAGGAGGCTGGAGTCAGGATGGGGACACCTCTTGTGCTGGAGTGCTGAGGTTGGCATTGTCATGGGAGTCCCGTGCCTGCTGCATGCAGGGGATGGGGAAAACAAACAGTTCCTCTGCTTAGGTGTAAAGGAAATATCATGAAACATCTGTTGTGGTAAAGGAAAGCATACTTGAACACATGAAAGTGTGAGATCTCCAATCAGACAGACAGCCTGTGCTTATCTTGCCTGTGTTGTTGGTGCTCACTGCTGCCTCAAAAACAGGTTTCAGTGATGAGGCTGCCGACGCGCTTGCCTTTTCACCTATGATACGCACTACCACAGTCATGTTTCCTGATGCCGGGCTTTGTCTAGCGCTCCTCAGTCAATTTTTTGAGTGGTATCATGCCAACTGTGTTTTTGGACCTGTGCACGTGGCAGCAATGGCTTTCAGGTCTTCTTTGCCTATGCTCATCTGTGGCAGGAGACATTTGAACCCATCCATGCTGTGTCAGCGGCAGCTCTGTGATGGCAGCTTACAGCAGCCCCCCGACTCTCCCCCCAAGAAGTGGCACTCCAGGCTCATCCAATAGGCTACTGGTGCGACCACTCTTGCTTTGGTTACAGACTGGTTTCTTCTTGGATTCTGGGAAGATCTTGGTGTTGGAGCAAACATAAATAAAATCAATTTATTTCTGTTGAGCTGACTAATGTGACCAGTGTTAAGCACAGCTGATTGATTTGCTGGTGTTTGGTTTTCCTTAGAGGGCCGTAGCACACACCCTGAGATACTACAGTGATGTAGCAATGGGACTTTGAACAGTTACTAAAAATAAAAAGAAGATAATTTTTGCTGATGTAAGAATGTAGTGCAGCATTTTTGTGTGTTTGGTGCTGTTTCTGTAGGGATGCCCACCCACATCTGCGGTCCACATTGCAGGGCAGCGCCACCCTTTCTGTTGTAGGAGGTGGCTGATCTTTTGCAGTGGTTCAGCTGGTGACCAGTAGCTTCCTGCTGTAGTATTTTACTTGGTCCCTGTGAGAACCTGATGACCAGATAGGCAGGGGAGTACTGAGAAGCAAGGAGGAAAGCACCATCATTGAAGAGATGAAGCAACAGTAGTAGGTCCACCAGCCTCCAGCTTTAAGTCTGGACATCAAAACAGGTTTGGATTTCAAGGAAGCAAATGCTATACAGAACTGGAGTTTATGAAACTCTGAAAATCACACGTGTTGGGTTTTTTTAATGTTGAGGAAAGAGACATTAGTCCATACTTGCATTCATTTAAAAAGTCGTTGACTTTGCATTCTTCTGTATTGGTATGACTATAACAACAAGAGATAAAAATGCAGCAATGATCCCAAATAGGTGCTCCCATAACTCCACAGAAGGATAGACAAAATCACTGGCTGGTACAGAGGTAGCATAGGACATGCATGGGGCATCTTGCAACTTGTGATGAGCAAATGGGGGGAATGACTTGAGCAAGCATGGCCAAATACTGCCCATAAATAGGAGCTAGAGCAGCCTGTGGTTTTGGTGGTACTCAAGAAGGTAACGTCAAACAGGAGCCAGCTGTGGTACTTTGCTGGCTAGCCCTCCATTGCTTTATAACCACTTGGTGTTGGCAGTGCCTCTTTCCACCTCTTCAATGCCAGTGGCAACATTTTGAAAAAAGTATCTGATTCCAAAATAAATGTGCACATGCAGATTTCCTGAAAATTAGCACTGTGTGAAATGAAAACAGATTTAGTTATTTTGCTGTAAGCTGGTATGTAGTTCAGCTCTCTATAACCACTCCCAGAGGATATAATACATACTGAAGTGTTTAAATATAAGGCTTCATATTTTCTTTAGTAAATGGTTTTGAGTAAATTGTCCTGAACTATTTTTAACTCTGTAGAGCAGTTAATCATATAAGTATGTTTTCAGGATTTTTGGTCAGCTTGTGGGTTGGTAATCTGTTGTTTAGAGGAAAAAAATAATTGCTATCTGTTTATATATGTATTAATCTAAAAGGGGTTTTTTTGAGTTAAATACCATTAGGTAGTAATTTATTGTCTTTAGTATCAGAGGTATACTGGTGATGGTTTTAGGGTTTCTTTTCTTTTCTTTTTTTTTTTTTAACGCTTTCCTCAGAGTCCTTAAAGCAAAACATGCTGCACTCTCTCCTGAGCCCTACCTTCCCCAAAAGAAAACACTGTAAACTATTATTTTTTTCTCAAAAATAATTCAGAAATTACAGGTTGAGTTTTATTAACCTCCTTCCCATGCTATCTATAAGCATGTTGGCCTGATTGCCTCTATGGAGTCATTCATGTTACTGCCAGGTGAAATTTGTTCTGGGTAATACAATTCCCCAAAGTAATGTTTTTTTTATTTCTGAAACACTGAGTGTCTCATCACCACGGGTTTGACAATAGAGATATTTTCAACTGTATCAGTGTTACTCTTGTTTACACTTATGGAATGACTTTTCATTTGTAGTCTTTTGAGGCACTTTGTCTTACTCTTGTAGGAATTAAAGTTCAGCTGAATAATTATGAGAATGAACCAAGCTTGTCCTTATTTTGTCTTGTTTTCTTGTTTTTATGGTTGCAGTTTAAGTATTTGGCAACCAAACCCTGAAGCAGAAATGGCAAACAAGCCCAAATTGACATATTTTTAAGGTTAGCTAAGTGGCACTGAGAACTGTGACAGCTATCTAGTAAGTCAGATCACAGAGTATTCTGAGTTGAAAGGGATCATCAAGTCCAGCTCTTAAGTGAATGGCCCATATGAGGATTGAACCCACAACCTTGGCGTTATCAGCACCATGCTCTGACCAATGGAGTTAATCAAGCAGCAGCTACACGTGGTTAGAATTATTTGAAGCCACACATTGCATCCATTCATATGTTGCAGTTCCTCCACATTCTTCAAGTAGTTCTGTTCACTTGTTTACATTTTGAAGATCAGCAGAGCTCCAGGAGTTACTTCCTCATAAGCTTTATTTACAACAGAAAAAGCACAGATTTTTACAAATTAATAGCAATGAATTTGTGCAATACACATTTCTCACTGATCAACATAGGTGTCTAGTACTGATTTTCTCATCGACGGTGAATATTCTTAAAATTTTGGCAAAGCTAATATTGTTAGTATTTGCAATTATTAAATTCTGGAGATAAAACCTAAGTCAAAGCTGGACCACTCAGGTTTTTTATCTCAGTACCTCCAAGTCCCCCTCGATATGTACTGCTTTGTAGCATTTTACAGTGGGGAATGGAGGCGGAGGTTGGCTTGCTCATCCCTGTCCTTCACGTGGGGGATGAGGAGTGTACAGCTCATCTGACTGTAACTAGAAACAACTGCTGAACTTTCATCTGTTAATTACCCTTTCCTTGAGGACTGCACTGCTGCAGCATCTGTTAGTCATTATATCTTGTTTAAAAAGAAGCCAGTAAGAAAAAAAATATAGGAGGGAAAAAAAACAATGAGGTATCAGTTTAGAGCACAGAATTGATAACAAATGTTCTATTTCTGGTTTCTTTGCTGCCATGGAAGCCTTGTACCTTCATACAAATAATATAAGTGTCTTTCATCACCTGTTAAATGAAGTCTGTGCCTGCTGCTTGCAGGTGTTTGATTATTTTTAGTTTATGCATGTATCAGTAGAAAGCTTTGAAAATTCTTGGTTTTGCTTTTTCTTTCCTCTGCCTGTGATGCCATATTTTTGTTGTGTTATTTTGCAGCCACGGTTGTTACCAACCTTATCAAACTCTTCCCTAAGTGGCTTTTCACTTCACTCTCTAGTGTGCAGGGTCATGAGGAGCCCAGAGAGGCTCCAGTGCCGTGGCAGCAGCATTGCAAGGCTGCAGGAGGTGGTGCCAGCTGCTCTCAGACACCAGGCTGGGAGCTGTCACTACACGGGTGTCAGCAGTGGCTCCTGAGCTGCCTGCAAGGATCTAACATGCTCCTAAGATTGAGTTGGGATTTTTAGAACAGTAACAAGGAGGATTTGTGTAGTGACTGGGAGAGGGATTTGTATTCTAGCTCATACTGTTTTGGCCTGAAGTATGAGGGGTATGGTTGCTGCCTGTTCCCATACAGAATTCTTATTTCGCACCATAATTCACGAACAGGTCTTCCCTGCCATGTGCAGTGTGTGTGCTTAGCTGTTGGAATGATGCTCTGCATAAAGCTACAGTGCACGTCAGTCTGTGCTGATTTTTGCTTCAGATTGGCTTCTGTGTCTTTTCAGTAAGTTTTATCTGTTGGAACATCTACACTATGCCCTGGCATAACCGGCCCAGTCATACCCAATACACCAGAAGAGCTTGGTGCGGGGCATGTATGTGAGGTAGCAGTAATAAAGAACCAATGAAATGTTTCAGGCCTCTTTCATAGGCATTATGACCCCAAGAATATGTAGAGGAATTGTAATGCCCCCTTTGGTGGTAGCAAGCTGTTGCAGCGCTTAGCCCACCACACCTGATCTTCGCAGCTGCAGGTGGCTGCCACCCTTTGTCCTCTCCTCCTGCTCTTGCTGCAGGCTCCTTGGGCCAGATCCAGTGAAGGTGCAGTGCTAATTCAGCCAACTAACCCAAGGGCAAGCTTTCTGGCAGAAGGGACAACAGTTTTACTATATTAGGAGTAATGTCCGTGCTGGAGGTGTAATGGTTCATTCACTTCAGCAGCACCCACCTTAACAGCTTCTGCCCTCTCTCCAGTGTGCTGGATCAGTACCAATGTGATCACAGAAATCAGCCAAGCTGACAGAACTGTAAAGTGTAAAAGAACCTGGTAGGATCTCTTTATCTGGCATTTTCTTACTATACAACCATACATGAGTAAGCATTTTCTTGTGAGGTTGCCGGGCCCGTGAACCTGGACTTTCTGTCCAGTAATGTACTTTGCAAGGTAACCCTGAATGCCTAAACCTAGCTGATACCCCTCTTCTTGGTTCGTTAGCTTGGGTTTGTTTTTTTTTTTTACTTCTTTAAGGACACTGATGGGTACTTTCCATTAAGTGATCCCTTCAGATTGAAGGCAGTCAGAGTGCATGAGCTTCAGTCACTGGGGAGGTGTGAAATACAGACCCTTTCTATACCTCCTGCTGAAGTGAAGGTCACGGGACCAGAAAGAAAAAAATCGGAAAAGAAGCCTTGAAGGCTTTGTAGTCTGGGAGTTGGGACTGTTGGCTGGTTTGGATTGATGTGGGTTTTGGTCTGCACTCTGGGAGTTTTTCTTAGCTTTGTCCAGGAATTTTTAAAATTTTGTTTTCTTATTCATGTCTCTGATTAATAACAAGACAACTATTAATAATTAAAAGTTCTGTGTATCCAGATCTGTGTTCTTGATTCTGTGTAATTTGTAAATCTAAGTCCTTTACCTAGATGACCAAGTATTTTTGGCATGTCGAAATGAAAAACTTTGCTTCCTGTATTTCTCTTGAGTATACCTCCCTGCTCTCTCCCCATCTCCTGTCTTTGTCTGTAGGGACTGGAATTTTCACTTAGCTGAAATTCCTGTTTCTCTTGCACACCTTGAGTATTCATTAGTTTCCTCTATTGAAATTGATGCCAGACCGGTGTTGCTTGATCTGCTGCTGAAAGTAAATGCAAATTGAACCAGTTTTGCTCAACATTTGTCTGCATTACAACTCACTAATTAAATGCCTAAGTCTTGAAAAATCTGAGTCACTGAACTTCCCAGCCTAGTACAACTGTCTATGGCTTGTGTTGCAGTGTCACGAGGCAGTTGGTTTGGAGTTCAGAGCACAGCAGATGCCTCTCGGGTACTAAATAAGAAGAAGACAGGGTATTACCCCTTCCTGTTCGCAGCTGCTTTAATGGGAATTGAAAAAGTTGGTTTTTTAAAATATGGTTATTCACCGTTGGTGGGTTTAATTCAGCCAGAAACTAGTGCTAGTGACCAAACAGGCAGGTCTGTGTTTGTAGTGCTTTTGATTTGTTCTGTTTTGCTGGAAATTCAGGGCTTTTAGTTTGCCCCTATAATCCTGCTTTTCTGGGAGCCGGGATGGGAGGAGTGTTCCTTCTCTGAGTTCAATTCTGTCTGCCTCATTCAGTGGTGTCTCATCTCCTTTTGCATTAAAATCAAGTTTCCTCTTCCTGCTTGTTTTCTCCACCCCTCCTCCCTTGCACATCTCTACCCTGTTTTCATTTATTCTGTACATTTTCCTTTGGTATTGATGCTTCTCAAAAACCTCTCCTGTTAGGACAAATTAGTGCTATAACAAGCATGTCTCTCTCTTCTATGTAGGGTGCACATGGGGCCTGATTTTGAAATCGCCCTTGAGATGGGGAGTGTATGACTTAGCACACTTTCCCCTGACTGTTTGAAGGCATGGCTATATAGAGAATTTAGCTGGGAACACTATAGGATAACTAGTGGATGTGCTGGTAGGAGTAAGGCATATTGGTGGGTAGCTGTTTGCTGCCCTGTGTACAATTACTGCTTAACTGCTTTTCATTAGAGTTGTTTTTTAAACTGGTTCCCCTCTATGCATGTGTTCATTTCTTAGGCTAGTCTTAAACAGCTTGGAAAACTGTCTGACAATTGGGAAACTGATTGCACTCCACAGGCTGTCTATCTGGGATGTTTTGGGTTGTCGTCACTTTTTGGAACTTTGTCTCCTCAGAAGAAGACCACCTGTCTCAAAGTCATCCCCAAACCACAATTGGAACACTGAAGTTTCAAGTTCATTTTTAGTGTCACTAATAGAAAATTGTTTATTCAAAAGAAATGTTTAAAATTTATGGTTTTTCTTTTCCCTATCCCTAATGCCTTGTCATTCCTAACATTTATCCTGAGTACTCAGATTGTAGATTTCTCAGCAATGTTGTTTGATTTCTTGGAGTTTAGCGTGGCGTGGACTTCTGGTTTTGATATCAGTGTTGTCAAAGGACTTATTGCATCTATTAGGCAAGTGTGAATTTACTATGCTTGTCCAGTCTGCCATTGCCAGGGAATACCAGGGAATGAGTTGATCAAATACTGCCTCCACAAAATGGGCTAGCTGCTGTGTTACTGTGGTTTGGCCATTAGTGAGCTGTATTGGACGTGGACCAGTGCTCCAGTACTGACCCACCTGTGGGTCAGATTCCTCGTGCCCTTTGGCTTCTGGGAAATGCATTTGTTGGTTGCCTGTGAGCACTGCATGGAAGGAGGGCTGTAAGGGGTTTCACAGTGGTGGTAGTATTTAATCTCTACTGTGTAAGTAGAGTTTTACCTATGTGAGTGCAGAATCAAAAACGCAGAGAGCTCTGGTTTTGGGACTCAGGTTTTTCTTTTAACCTTGCCTTGTGTTGCTGCAGTTTATATCCCTCTCCGTGGCTTTTTCTGAATACAACAAAGTAAAAGAGATGGATGTTTTGTAAGCAGCAGAGCAGCATGCCATTGAAAGCTATTTTACGTTTGCATATATAACATTGTCCAGTTGGTTGAGCACTGGAGTAGACTCACAAGGCTTGGTCTCCTAATTCCTGCTCTATCATTAATCGCTAACATAAACAGGGATAAACTCTTCTCGTGTCCTTATATTTACTAGTAAGTCTAATTTGAGTGAGCTGATAGGAAGCACTGAACAACCTAGTGATGAGTGCATTTCTTCAGTTCTTCCTGTTGAAATCAAGGCCTCTCTCCAGTTCCTGTTTTAGTCCTGTTACCACTAATAACCCCTCCTAACTCGGTGCTGCAACTCACATTCCTCTGCTGTGGCTGAAGGCAAAGTTGGGATGAGGAGGAGGTTGGTGCATCCTCCACTGGGGCAGTTTCCTGCCCAGCACTTCCTTTTGCCTGTCCAAGAGCAAAAGTTAAATCATGGCAAGCAGGGCAGTGGGGAAGGATGGCGGGGGGGGTCACATTTTTATTCAGGAGTGCTGGATTCAGCTGAACTTGGGGCATCAGCTGCTTCTTTAAAACTGGAGTTTTAAATGTGGTACTGCCGAAGAAAGAGTAAGGCTAAAGCCCGTGTGTTCCATAAACAGCAGTAGGCAGCACTCTCGTGTGATCTTGTACCATGCAGGCAGGGAGGCTTGGCAGGAGGGTCTGATGGACAAGGGGGAAGTTTGAAGGGAAGGAGGCCTCAAGTGACACAAAGAGATATGAGAGGGCAGGCCAGCACTCGGGGTGCAGGAAGGGTACATGAGAGGAAATGATAAGAGATCTGATTTAAGTAGCAAGAGTAAGAGAAGGAAAAGGAGAGTATGCTTGTTTGTTTATTTTTTAACAACCAGGTGGAATACCTGCCATGAGATGGCCTCTGTGGAGAGAGAGGAAATCGAACCTTGGAGCCTGGTTAAGACTGGGTGGGTGCATCAGCTACTGTGCTTGTAAGCGTGGGAGCTAGTGCCTGTATTCCTCTGTACAAAACCTGATACTTACAGCAAATACTGCAGAGATTCCTGGTTTAGGCTTGGAATGTGGCATTTCAGAAAAAGCAGATGTTCTGCTGTGCACGGGTATGTCTCTCCTGCTACCAGAGTGTTTCTTTACTGCCCTTCTCATTCCTTGTCGTGCCTGAGGTTGGTTAAGATGTTGCAGAAGAAAGTAAAACCAATGTATAATTCATTTATGATGAAATGTTTGATTCCTGACCGTTCTGAAGGACTGTTTAACTTCCAAAGATTGAAATATAATTATGTTTATTTTAGCATTCCCAACCTTGCTCATTGCCCTTTCCCAATAATGCTTCCTGTATGCTTTGAGAGGAATAGCCATGCATTTTATTTTTAAGATTTGCATATTCATACTGAAATATATGTTCCATCTTTTCCATTAAATAATGAATGGGATTAGGGAAAAAAAAAAAGAAAAGGCAATCCCTGCATTCTCCAGTGCAGTGTCTGTGAAAGTATCCTCTGGCTTCTTTTTGCTCAAGAGTTTGCTTTTATCCACTTTCTCCACTTTTAGCTGCTATGTGAAATCTACACTAACTTCATAAAATTATAATAAGCCATCTCAGAGGATGTCAAATATAGAAATTATACTTAACTGAGTCCACTTAAAAGCTAACAGAAATAGAACTCAGCCACAAATAATATAATGCTGCAGGAATAATAATACACTATATTCTGGTCGTATTTTTTTTTAATATATATATTCTTCTCTGTGTATCGTCCCTGGTAGTTTGGTTTTGGGCATTGATCCTGTATAGCTCCAGATGGAGCATGTTCAGAAGAACAGTGGTTTTTACTGCGAGATTTTTAAGGGGCATGCTTAAGAGAACACAAGGATTCCTCTTCTCTCGGGTCTAAAGTTCTGGTTGGGCAAAACTGATTTGAGGTAACTCTTACCAAGGAAATCCAAAAAGAGTCAGTTTTAATTTCTAGAATTCAGTTTCATTAACTACAACCAATGGAAACTTTTCCAGTAAAAAGGGAGTTCTGGACTGGGTAGTTTTGCAATCATTGCACTCATACTAGAAAATTTTATTAAGAAAATAAAGCAAACTCATAGATAAAGATCTAAGAATTAAAATTAGGTACTGTCATCATGTCTACAGGTATCTCAGGTATGTAATCATGTGAACACTGTGTGGCACAGAGGGGCATGTCTGACCACAGGGTTATTAAGGGCAGGAGATTCAAGTTTGGATAATACAGAAAGTGAATGGCTGAGGGAAACACAGAATCCAATGCAATGAGTCCTGGTTTTGTATTTATTCATGGGTTTACTGCCTTTCTACCATGAATCTTTAGCCCTGGTGTCTGTTGTGAAAGGAGCTTTGCATAATACATGATGCCTTTTGAAATGGGCTTGAAATACTTCTTCGGGGTGCTGTTCTCTGTCTTGGGGGATGAACTGTGAAGAATTACAAGCACCGACTGAAGAGCTGCAGAGTATCTGGTTTCAGGGTCTTTCTGCCTGTACAGAAGTAATGTTTCTGTATGGCAACAGTGTAAGCAGACAGTACTGGAGGAGATCTGTTGTGTCCACAGCAGCGGGGCAGGTTGACTGCTGAGAAGCTGCTGAGTAACAGCAAGGGCTTCCCTGGTTATTGTAAAGTTGTCTTTATTTACTTACCTTATTTTTTGCTCCCATCCTGACAGTAATGAATTTTTGTAATTCACAGTGAGAAAAGTAACTGGCAAAAGAATTGGGTTCTGTGAGCGATGGGATTTGAACCCTGCATATGACACTGGGTTTAATAAGAGTTTGCTCGTTGCAAATATGTTTGTGTGCTCCTTCTCTTGGGAGCAGAAAGTGAAGCTGCAGCTCTGCCAGACAGTGGAGAAGGAGGGAGGGGCAGAACTCCAGGAAATGGTGAGTTCTTGCCCGAATGTAGATGCTGTTCTCTGCTGTGAACTTTTGTACCTGTAGTACTCTTGGATTCTGCTTTACCAGTGGGAGCAATTAGCTGCTGGTCAAGAAGCACGTTCATGAGAGACAGGAGGAGATTTCTGGGGGAGGAGCTGCAAAGACAATGGAAACAAATACACATTAGAAACAGATTACATTCCTGAATCTTAGCAAATTGAAAAATAAGAGGATAACTTAGGCTTTAGAAAACCTACTGGAAGTGAGCCAGAACTTTTTGCAAACTGGAATGACCTTATCCTTTCCTAAATTGCTGCTCAGTGTGAGACCACAGTTAAAACAGGGATTAAAAATGAGCAGAGCTCATATTCCTACCTGCAAATCAATGGACACTTTCCATGCTTGGCGGTAAACCAACCACAGAGTAGTCTTGAGAAGACCTCAGAACAAATCAAGCATGTATGAGACAACGAATCAGAATAATAATCTTAAATTTAGAATTGTGGTGGTAGCAGCATGGGCATGGCATGTGAAGTACTTGGGGTTTTTTTTCAAGTTCAGCTGAAGCTTTAATTTGTGGCACAGTAGTTTTTGAAATGCTGACATTACCAAGGATTGACAGTACAAGTCAGATTTATAGTGTGGATTGGAAAATGTTGAACACAGCGGACAGTAACTTTATTTTTTGGAAAGTGTTTCTAAATTCATCCCCTTGGAGAAATTCTGTATCTCTTTCAATTCACATTTCAGGTTTACTGACTGAAAATCTCTGTGGCTTGACTGGTTACAAATGTTTTCATGCAAGCACATTAGCTTTTAAGTTGGTACATAAGCTGCTTTTTTTTAAAGAAAGTGAATAAGCTTGTAAAATAGTGTGTTGGAAACAAAAAAAGTCTTTTTTTTCAAATAGACAGATCTGATTCATCAGAGACCATCAAGATAATTGTCACGATTTTCATTTTAAAAGGAAACCAAGAAATCTTGGCACAAGTGTAAAACTTTCTGTTGCTATACTGGCCTGTTGCCTGGAGCTAAGTATTTGCCTCATGAATTTTCCTTTCCCTATCAGGAACAGGAAGCAATGTTACAGATGAAATGCATTCAGGTTTATAAGTGATGCCTGTTATTCAGAAAAGGGAAGATGCTTACATGTTACATGATTTATCAACAAGATAAAACAATTTTTATTCTGGCTGAAATCTGGATGGTCACTTAACTTTTTGTGAGTATTTTTAAGGTGGAGATTTGTACCCACTTGCTGCAAGTTTGCTTCTAATGAACACACGTATTAGAGTTGGGTTTAGTTAAACAATTCCAAATGCTGTTAATATGACTAGGCACATTTCCCTCTGTTTTTCACTTAATTTTTCTTTTCTTTTAATGAGTTCAGCCACCACCAATTCAGGCTCTTGCCGTTGCTTCTCAGGCTTCTGTGTTTCATGCTCTTATGGTAACTCTTCATCTTCCCTTTAGTCCCTGCAGAGGGGCAGCCATGGTCAGCAGCAAGCAGCTGCATTTTCTCTCCTGTATCACTCCCTCTGTGCCAGGCTGTTACCTTGAGTAAGAGGAAAGAGAAACCAATCCCGTCAAGAGGCTGCAAATACAGAGAGGCCATGGGAAAAGGGAAAAGGTGTTTTAAGATGCTGTTCCTTTCAGGGGCTTCTGGAAATGCCTCCTTGTTGGGAAGACCTCACTCTGCAGAAGGAAAACCCAGCATCCCCATCAGCCTACCTGCTGGCATCCTAGGCTGGGTACCACAGGCATGGTCTTGGGTACATTGTGTATTTTGTCAAACACAATAAACATGACAATTGGCTCACCTTTTCCTACTGCTTGGGACGAGGTAGAGGGTGAGCAATCAATTCATGTCCTACCCTTAGTCATAAGGGGGTTCAAAGCCGCCACACTATGTTTATGTAGCTGATAATATGGTGAAGGGCTCTCTGAGGCTACAGTAGCAAGGTTTTTCTCCAACTTGGGTTGTTTTGAGATAATAAAGATGATAGTGCTAACTTTGATTGTCAGTGAAGAATGATGAAGAACTTTTTGTTGTAACTGTATCCTACAAAATCTACTCCGTGTGTGGAAGATACTAGTGACATTTAACAATAATAATTCATTCGTGTCTTTATTGAATCTGCAAGGGCATCACTTTATGCTGTGTTTTTCTGCTTTTTAAAATAGCAGTTGCCATCTTTATGTTATTAAAGAATAAAATTTAAACAGTGAAATAAATTAGCCAAATTGCAGAGCTTCAATTTTTTTGCTACTTCCTGTTTCTGTGTTTATGAAGTTAGGCAAGTTGGTTTTTCCCCAGTGTTTTTCCAGGGATATGGTATTATCTGATGTTTAATTATTTCCCTCTCATTGTGTGTTGTAAAGCAAGATTTCTGATCTCCAGCACAGACTTGCATATTATATTCTCTTTATAGGTAATTCTCAAAAGTTTTCCTTTTATTTTGCCTTTTTAATGCAGCTTGTAAAGGGCTTCCTTCTTAGCTAAGTATACCTGATATTAAATATTCACTGTGTATATTATTACTACACATTTATAGTTTGTGAGTTAAGCTAGTTTGAATGAGAGTTTGGCACACAATGGAGTTTTTCCATCTGTTCTGGAAAAGCTTTACATGGTAATAAACCTTGAAGTTATCTGAAGTACTCTTTTTTCCTAATGGAATCTGCTTTCTTTAGACTCTTGAGGAATTGAGCGAGAGCACTGGGGTAGCCGTGGTTTGTATGTACCTGTGCATTATCATATACCCTTGCAGGAAGCGGCCAGAAGAGTTCTAGAAAATATCTGTACTGTCTTTAATGTTTACATTTTCCATTTTATAGCATTTCAAGAATTTCAGGTACTAATGAAAACTCCAGTCCTAGATGGGACCTATCTACAGGCCTTGCAATCTATCGATTTTGCTGGGCAGGCATTTGTCTTTGTAAAATGTAACAAGTTATATGCTTTCAGTTCCTGATGCATGTCAGAAAAAATTTCTTACATTGAGGCTTTTCTATTTAACTACTTCTTCAGTTTTACTGCATGAAAGCATCGAGGTATAAAATAATCTTTTGTCAATCAATTGTAGTGTTTGCATGTTAAAAATTGTGTGTATGTGTGTATGGTGTCATTGATCTGCATAAATGTTCGGTGTGTTAGAACTGCCTTTCATTCAGATGACTTTTAAAGAAAATGATACAGGGCGAGACATTAGAGCCAAATGGATACAGCTCAACCCCCCAAAAAACCTATTGATTGCCAGAATTGGAATGACCCAGATTAGCAGCTTGAAATGGAGAGCTGGAAATAGAGGAGGAAGAGAAGGCAGGGTGCTTAGGCAAGAGAAAGATGATGAATAACTAAAAACACTGAAGGAAAGGTCAGGAAGTTTGGAGCTCAGCCTAGACGAAGCTCAAGGTGTGTGGCATTGGGATCGTGCCCTGCGTCACTGGTTTAGGGCAGCCAGCAAAGGAAGTGTCCGTCTCCTTTCTATTCCCTCGTGCACACAGGGACACTGGGGGTTGCTATGAAAACTTTCAAGCTCTCATTGCAAATTCTCTCTAGCTACAGCAAATTATCACACACAGAGATTTTGTCTGGCCGTTCTAATGCAAATAGGCAACATTGAGTCTTCTGTCACAAAAAAAAGTGATATTGAGCAAACCATCTGCATGGGTGTTTTGCCTTGTACAATTGCTGGGAATATAGCTGTTTCACTCTACCAGGCTTTCATTTAGAGTCGATTTAAAACTACTGTTTTTATTTGTGCCTTTCAAAGTGTGAAAACTTTGACTTCTGTTTTGTTTCCAAAGATATTTCCTAATGAGGAGCTGATGTAATTTGTTTTGGAGGACAGGCTCTTTTGTACACAGAGTTGTATGAATTGAGATACAATCTCTGATAAACGTGGACAAAATTAATGGGCTTTATGAGTAGCCAGGACGATATTTATTGTTTGCAAGTTGTGTTAACTTGTAGCGATCCCTTGACAAACCAGGGGGAATGGCCTGTTGTGATTTGCAGCTGCCTGTGCCACAGAATGCGCTTACTAGAGCTTTCCACCCCCTATTCAGCTTGCTGTTGCCTGCTTGTTTTCTGTTTTAAAAAGTGTTTTCATTGTCAAAGTGCATCCAAACTATTCAGTGGAAGCAGCCCATTTGCTGGTGCTCCGAGACGCTTCGCTTTGTCCCTGCTGACGCCCTATGATGGACGCAGAATATTCTCAGCCAAATGGTAAATATGAGTCTTCTACTTATGTCACTGTTTTTAGAGATACTGATTTTATTCCAGTCCAGCACATGTTTTATGACTCTCATTGTCTGTGGATGAGGTCACAGTACTGTCCAGAGCTCTGGATACCAGCAAAATCCCATGGATGTAAGTATATAGAAAAGAGAGAAACTGCGTAGGGAAAAAAAAAAATCTTGTTCATAGGGAAAAAAAATCTTGTTTGTACAATAGTGCTGTGATAACAAAGGAAGATTTTTGGTTTCTGTTATTTCTGAAAACATAAGAATCCTACACAAATGTGTAGGGTAATAACATCATCTGACAGTGTAGAAGGGTCTTCTGTGAAATCTGACTTTATAGGCACCACAAAGCTAAATAGCATGAACTGAGGAGGAGCTACAAAAAAAAAGGGCATTTGGAATGCATACCTTGGTGAAATGGGAAAAAAATGTAGAAAAGCCTGAAATCATGAGTACAAACTGAGTGCTGAGTTTTGTGAGGAGATCGCACAAAAATCTGCAGGTGTGAATGAAAAAGGTATATAAAAGTCTGTGCACTCAATCATGAGTTCTTTGCACTTTTAATTTATTAAAGGTTTTTCTGCTCAGTTAGTGCCATATCAAATACTGAAATTGGATAAGAGTATTCCAAAGAAACTTTTCTGATTTGTTTCTAGAATCCTTGTTTGTGTTTTAGGAATTAATGCAGTTCTTAGGGCACAGTTCCACAGATATGTATATTTTGTTTTCTTGCACCACCTAAAGGGAACTGTTCATGTGGTCAATCAAATGCATAAGCCTTTGCAGAATTAAATCTTTAAAAAATAAATTCTCCAAAATATTTTTATGCATTTAAATGTTTTTAAGATATATAGGTAGCGGGTGTTTTGGCATTTTACCTCAGGTGTGTGTCTCCATCATTTCTAAGGTGGAAAACCCCAACTTATTTCTTTGTTTTTGTTTCTCTATCTTTTATATGCTCACTCTCTCTTTTTATTTTTTAATTCAACAAACCAAAGGATACCTTTAAAAATTACTTGCTTCTAGAAATCTAGAGGTTCTACAATGATATCATACTTTAAAAAGGGGAGAAAAAACTTTTCATTTTGATGTTGGAGAACTTTGTTCCTCTTCCTGCTGTGCAAGTGTTTATGTTTTTAAGGAAATTAATTTCAAATGATTTCTGATTAGTGGCTTGGCCCTGCTTCATTGTCATGCTGATTTTCATATGGTTCTCTTAAAAATAAAATCAGCAAGGCAGACATGGTAACAAGGGAGAATCAGCAGTCCTGGATATTTCTAGACGCCTTAATGTGGGAAAAGTCTGTGAGGGAAGAGCTGGAACTGGGCAGCCAGGTCCTGAGCTGAGTGTCCCAGGCAGAGGGTGAGGGAATGTGAGATGAGGAGGGATAGAGCAGTGAGGGGCAGCCAGAGAGGGCACAATAAGAGTGGGGTGTCTCTTTCTTCCAAATCAGGGAAATTTCACGTGTGACTTATGGCATCACATAGTGGGCTAGAGCAAAGGGAGTGTACCTGGGAGCAGAGATGCAAAATGTCAGAAAAGTGAGGTGCTGAGGGGAAATGCTGTGTTGCGCTCTGGATGCAGCCAGCAGCGCTGCCGCTGGCTGTGGGGTTGCAGCTCCCTAACGCATGAAGGGAGGCTGATGGCTGTGCCAGCTCTGCACCCCAGCACACCTGGGCTTTGATAAACAGAGAATTGCAGTGGTGTCATGGTACCCAGCTGAGATGTTCTGCACTGGCTGAATGGCTGCTGACCAAGGTGGGACTGTCAGCACAGGGACCTAACCTTTAAATCATTGCCCCTTGTACTGGGGAGGTGCGTGGTTTCCCTGCAGAATGTCACCAATCCAGGTTATTCCCTACCACTGCTGGAATGTCCACATCTCTGAGATGTGTTATTGCTGCAGTTCCAACATTCATTGCTTCATTTATCAACTTAAAATATGGGAATGCCCAGTACACGGAAGTGCTCTGTAAATAACTGGAGATGTGTAAAGCATTGGAGGGAAAGGTACAAATAAAATAATTTCCATAGCACATTTAAATTTTTGTTTGCTTACATGTGGAAGATGTAACTAAATTAATAAAACTTCAGTTACTAAAGAGTTTCTTCGTGGCTATATAGTCAGTAGCTCTAAATTGATTATCTTACTGCTGGCCAGGTGAAATTAATACTTGTTTAAGCTGATGAAATTGGGCTGCTGCTTTGTCACAATGAAACGTATGTTTCCTTAATCCTTCTAGGAAACTGTAAATCTGAGGGTGGTAATTTTCAGGTATTCTCTTCCATTTTTGCTCCTTTTCCCTTGGTACCACTGGATGGTGAGCAGCCCTGTGTCACGGCACATGTCCACCACAGCAGCATGCTGATGGAGCCTTCTGTTGGTGTCTCTCCTCCTCTCAGGTTTTATAAAAACTGCTACTTTATTATTTTCTGGTAAAGAATTGTATGTGCTGCTTCCCATCCTGTACGTTTGCTTCTTTGTGTCAGTTTTGTAACCTTGTCGGGTTAAATGAGGCTTTGGAAAACGACAGTGAGGACTTTAGTATAAGGGAGGGCTTAAATGTTAACTTGCTTTCATTTACGTCCTGTGATATGTAAATCCACTTTAGTTTTCTCTGCCATATTTTAAGCAATAGGTGCTGTTTGCATCCTTGTCTGCAATCAGTTGCATCAGTTGATGGTGTGAAGAGCAGGACTGCAGTTCTTGGTGCTCTCGGCTGCCCCGGCAGCTGCCGTGGTGGCTGCTGGCAGCCTTTGTGCCTGCCCTGGGCTCTGGGACAGCCTCTGCACAGGGGCTGGACCCAGCCACCTGCAGATGCACTCGGTCATAGGTAGCAGTCCCTGCTGTGGGGATGTGCCTGCAGCCTTAGCACTGAGGAGGCAACCAGGGCAGAAATGAAACTTACTCTTTGTTTTCACCTTAGTCCTCCACCTAATTATTTTTTTTTCCTGACAGTGTGACTGTAGCTGTTTTTTAGCTGGCAGAAATCTGTCAGCGTGGCACTTTGACCCTAAACTCAGAAATACATTGTGATTGGATCACGATGCTGATCTTTCCATTTGCTGAAGCTTGCAGTAGCTGCTCAAGAGGAATACAATGCCCTGCTAACTCCACTGTGTCAGTGTTGGCTTCGTCATGACACCAGAAACATCCTTTGTTCACTGCTAGTTTATAAAGCTTTTCCTGATTGTTTTTAAATAGATGCTACCCACTGGGAGAAGTTATAGGTGGTTATTTTTTTTGGAAAAGCATGAATGCACAAATTCATGTGTGCCTCTACTTACTGTGTGTCAGCTAAAGTCTGAAAAATTTTGAAGAAAAGAACACCATTATTTGATGTTAGTAGATTTGATAGTAAGCCTTTTTTTTCTATTTTATTACCTTTTTTTGAACTGAAGACCATAAATTTGTATACTATGCAGAGGTGCTGAATTCCCAGGCAACAGATGATAGAGGAACTGAAGTCACTGAGAAATTGCATTTAAAGATGCTGCCCATATGGTTGTAGAGCTCAAGTAAACGGCTGTCAAGTTGTTTATGTAATTGTTTATAGACATTTTAATGCAATAATTAAATAATTTTTACATGTTTTTGTCTCTTTCCTCCAGAAAAATGTAGGCAAAGGGAAAGCATTATAAAACTAAAAATATTACAAGGTTAAACTGAACTACAAAGTTGTATTTAGAGTTTTTATCAGTTGTATTCTTTCCATCTGTTTGTGTTTGGGATAGGACAGGCCAGAGCTTAAACTTAAGACTTCTCTATTTCAGATCCTCCTAATTTGGCTGTAGGTAATTCAGAGGCAGCATCCCTTCAGGGCCTTGTGCCTTCTGTGTGCAGAGATGTTCCTGACCCTCTCTGTGATTTATGTGAAACAACCATGCTGACCTGTTGACCAAAATGAATAAAGTTCTATTTTCTGTTAACTGGCTGGGCTGTGGCTTTATTTCTTCAAAAGGGTTAAAAAAAACTAGTGGGAGGCCTAAATGAAACTGACTCTTTTGTTGTCTGAGCTTGATTTTGTTACCCTTGCAGTGTCACCATTTTGCAAACTCTTGATCTTCCAGGCTAGACAGGATCTGCATTTCTAATACAAAAATGCAGGCTTTTTACAGATCTAAATGGAACAAAAATAGACAAGTTTCTCCAGAGTTATTAACCTGGCGCCTTCTCATGAGCACTAATTTTACTCAAAACTGACATGTCAATTGCAGCAATTTTCCTCAAAATGTAAAACTGTAATATCCACAAACTTTCAGGATTATTTAAAAAAATGCATCTCCAGTCACACTTTAGAATTAAATTCTGGTAGCTTTAATATAAAATTTGCCTTTGCAGAGTAGATGTTTGCCATATAGAAAATACATGTTCAAAATACAAAGGCTGTTCAGGACACTGGGTCATAATGTTAATGGGTGAAACATGAAGTGAAATAGGGTATTTTATTACAGTAAGGTCCATTAAAAATATTTTAAGAGTTACATTTGCTGAATTTTTTTCAATATTTCACTGTACGACAAAAAAAATCCAAGTGTGCTAACACCTTGTCAGTATTTTCTTTTCCACTGTCTCCAACTAAATTGAAGCCCAGCTCCAATAATGATTTTCTTTCCTAACCTATCCTCTTTATTCCTAGTCTGTGAGAGTATAATTTGAGAAACACACCTATTCCCTGGGCAAGAACTAACTTGTTCTACTAGATGAGCTCTTTGACCAAAATCAAATGCTCCCAAATTAGAGCTGGAGTTGGGTTGATGAAAACAATAAATTGAAGATTGAGAGCTTGTCGATATTCACATTTCCCCATACCAAACTTATTATTTGTCAGGTGTGTCATCATGTGTCTTGCCATCATCCACCATTCAAATAAATGCCATTGGAGTAGATACCAGTTTGGCGTAAATCTTGAATATAAGTAGCAATGGAACACAGGAAAATTGCGGTGATGTTTTTGGTAAATGCTAAATTTTGGTGTGAAGTCTAATTTGTGGTAAGAGTTCTGGAAGACCATCACTGAGATGGACATCCTGTGGTGCTCATAGTCCATACAGACAGGTTGGCTTGGGAAGAACAATGGAAGTTGCTTTCACAGTAACAAATAATTTGGAAGTCGGGTTTGGCTATAGAGTTTTATTTATTACTGTTTGTTGGGTGTAATTGTGGTGTTCACAGTTTTTGTCTAGTTAGAGGTTTCCTTCATATATCTCCTACTAGGATAGTTTTCACTGCGTGTCTTTAGAGCCAAAATAAATCACTAATGTTAATCCATAACATTATTTGTATGTTACACAAACTGATGCTATTTAAGCAGATTCAGTGTGCGAGTTAACGGAAATAAAAGCAATTTTAGTAGGAGGCGTCATGTTGAAAGCAGAGCTGTAGGGCACTGGAGCTATAGTAGAATATCCTTTAGAAGTTTAGGTTACAATTTAACCAGCTTACTTACTCTTCAAGTCCAGGGGTGGTCCTTTGGTCAGACACTTCCTTGTGCCGGGTTGTGGGATACAGCAGCAAGGAGCAGCTGGCTGTAGCCTGTGCGGCCAGAACGTGATTTGATGAGTACGTTCGTGTTCCGTTCATTCTTGGGCCTGTTGGAGTCATTGCGCAGTGGGGTTGCCTGGCTCTTGTGATAGGAAACAATATGGAAGCTGAAAACAGTGTTTCAGGGAGAGGCTACAGCTGGCAAGCAATTCCACTTGCTCCTATGTAGAAATGTACACATTTTACCTGGGCATATACCAAGGTAAATAGATTCTGGTTTCTGGGAGGAAAACTACATTTGTTCCCAAGCTGCTCCAAGTGCAAACTGGGAACCTTTGCCTTGGGACAGGGTGTGTGGGTGGAAATAGTAGCTACTTTACTTGCCTGACTTTTACCAACTGCTACAAATCTGTCAGAGACCCGATGTGAATTTTGGTGTCTGAGGAAGGAACTACCGCAGAGTTTAGGGAGTTACTGCCTTGACCTCTCAGCTACATGTTAGTGCCCCAACATTTTTCCAGAGCTTATCTATCAAATGCTGCTTTATCATGAAACTTCTTTAAAAGTACCCTCAATGTACTTTGAGGTTTCACTGTAATAGAGATGTAAATAAGGCAGAACATTTTTGCGCTCATTTTATAAAGTCAGAAATAGTTTACTTCTCCGTAACCTGCTCCAATATTTACATAAATTCTTAACCACAATTTATTATACTAAATGGCAAGAGAGTAAAAATTCAAACCAGGTATCATGTGAATGTTGGAAATTTGCCCTTTCCACAGGGTATCTGATTTCCTTAAAAGCATTAAACCTGTCCATATTGCTATATTCCTATTTTGTAATTAGCATGTGCCTAAACTTTTGTAGTTTCGACTGCTTTACCTACTTTAAGTAGGTACTTAATGTTTTTGCACAGTTGGATTTCATTGAATCATAGAATGGGTTGGGCTGAGAGTGACCTTAAGGGCACCATCCAGTTCCAACCCTCCTGCCGTGGGCAGGGACACCTTTCACTAGACCAGGTTGCTCAGAGCCCCATCCAGCCTGGCCTTGAACATCTCCAGGGATGGGCCATCCACGACTTCACTGGACAACCTGTTACAGTGCCTCACCACCCTCACAGGAAAGAATTTCTTCCTAATGCCCACTCTAAACCGGCCCTCTTTCAGTTTAAAGCCATTTACCCCTTGTTCTATCACAGCACGCCCTTATAAAAAAATCCCTCTCCACTTCCGTCAAGATGAATGTCCAGAGAGTTTTTGGTAATATTAAAGAGGTAAGTGTTTTAAAAGGAGTGAGCTTTGGCTAGATAACCATGTTTTCTGGTTCACCATCAGCTGTGCTTTTGCCTTATACTCCCTTCTGTCTGTGCTGCTGTCTCCTTGCAGCCCCTGCTGTAGAGCTGGCAGGCCAGGGGAGAGGGAAGCAGCCAACCATAGCTCCTTGCACAGCAGTGCTCTTGCCACCATTGGCTCTTCAGCAGGAAGCACTAGGCATGTCAGTCTTTCCAATTATTTGCTATTATCTTGTTCTTCCAGGCTTTGCTGCCTTCTGAGGCACAAGAAGTTTGGGCCACCTTGTTATTGTGCGTTAACTTTACTTGTCAGTGCAGGGATTGCTTCACTGTTGTCCTTGCCAGGTCTGATGCTTAGTCATTGAGTGTCTTTCCCTGACTTGCTTGTTTTATTTTTCTTTCATGTCATGTAGCATGCATGAGCTTTTGATGAATGATATATGCAGAATTATTCATCATTTTAATATATAAAGGCTTAATGCATACCTGAGTCTAATGAGTAAGGAAATAGTTGTTTAAGTTGCAGTATTTTATTTATATTTTGTAGCTCAAAATAAACAGTTCAAACCCACAGGCTTCTTTCCGATTAACCATGCTTACTATACTACTGTGAAGCTGCTTCTTTGCTCTGTTTCTATTTCTTCTGTCCATCAGCCTCACCATTTGCTTATCCCCATTTGTTTTACTTTCTCTCAGAGCTTGTAATGACTTTGAGAAAAGGTCTTTTATTGGGTGTACAGCTCGGGTTGGAGCCTCTCAGTGTAGGCAGTGGGAGTTTTCCATGGGAGTGACACAGGAGAAAGACAGCAGTTCTGGCACCAACATTAAAGTAAAGAGGTAGGGCCAGTTTTAGGATGAGCATAAGCTCCAAATTATGAGCTGGGTGCAAAATTGGAGTAGTCTGTTTCTCTGTTCTTCTCAAGTCTGTAGCTTCATACTAAGCTTTTACGAGCAGTGGTTAGTCAGACCTGCACAGCTCATGGAATTTTATCCAATAATCTCTCTACCAGGCTCAGTAATGCGTGCCTGAGCTGACCATCTCTCTTAAAAATATGCTTGATAACTAAAAGTTATAAAAGAGAAAAATTTTTTTCATCCTAAAAGAGAAGTATTCTGAAGGTATGCTTTGAAGTCTGTTCCTCTTACCTAAGAGTTTGTACTCTGCAAGATATGTGAGAAATACAAATTTAAGTTATTTTCAGTAGTGGAAAAATAACCACAAAATGCTTGAACATGAGTAATATTTTTTAGTGTCTGGGTTGTTCTGGTGTTACTTATATAATCCCATGTGCATGGCAATGTTGAATTTGCAATTTATTTGCATAATTTCAAGAGACAGCACCAGAAGGACTTAGAGAGGCCACATACTCAGCCAAAACTTAATGCGGAAAGAAACCTGAGTGTTATTAGCTCTAAAGCTGGAAATAGTGGCTTTGTCAACATCTATCTGTCATACAATTCTTGATCAAACTTTTGGAGTTTGCATCCTCACAATAGGGAATTTTCTAGTTGTGACACTTTTTTACCAAATAGACAGGGCTTCCTTAGAGGCGGCACTTTGTCAGCCCGTGGTATCTAAGAAGCAGGAAAAAAGTAATCTTATGGTTACATTCTTTTGCTTTCCAACTGCTACAATCAGTTAGTCTTGTTAGATGTGCATCAAACACTTCTTTCTAAGAAAGTACAGTAGCTGCTCCGAACACGGTATGTGCTGTATGCTCTGAGATTTCATGAGCAGAAGAATTTTCTTGCAGCACCTGTGGTGTATTTTTGTGGTGCTGTGATTCCAGGGAGCCAAAGGTTCTCTCACTGTTGTCAGAGCTGAAAAAAAATGCAGTATTAGAAACTTATAAACTTCTTTTGGGGGCTCTTAGTGAAATATTCAAATAAGAATAAAATAGCTGTTAAACAGTAGTAAATGTAAACCTGGGGGAGGTAGCTGAGAGAATTGATAAAATATATTTTGTGCAAGTTTGACTACTTGCACCAGCTTTCACATAAATAAACATCATTAGGATGTGCTTCCAAATCTTGATGAATTTTTTTCAGATGCATACCACGGTCTAGTGCCAGAGACTTGAAGAGCTACAGATCGAGCTTTGCAAGTTAATTTCTCAGTGAGCTGAAAACTCCTGTGTGTTAGTACTAGCTTTGGTTAAGACACTTCTTGGAGTTGCTCTTTGGTTAAACTTTCAGGTCTGTATATATTAATCTTCCAAATTAGTGATTTACAAAAGTAAGTGGAATGTGGATTACATGGATGCTGGGATTATGCGTGGCATATGGATTATATGGATTACATGGATCTGAGATTCTCTGTTAATAAAAGGTATAAAATACCTTTTCTTGTTTAAGTAATTGTGAGACTTGCTGGGATGGAGGGGGGGGGCAAAAAAATGAACCCTGATACCTTTTTCAAACCGCTTTTTTAAGTGTATATGACTTTCCTACATGGTTATTTTATTGTCCAAAATTTATCTGTGCAAGAATTAGTCAAACTAATGACCCTTGCTACTTTTCTTCTCTGCATTGTTGCACATGTGATATTTACTGCACATAAGGCTTCTTTTACATTCCACAGAAGCCTGCCAGGATTTTCTGTTGTTTCAAAGCAAGAGTTCACATCTAAGTGTTTTCTCACTCTAGTGGTGGAAAAGGTCTGTTGGAGTGTGCTGTAATAACTCTGCAGAATCGTTAAAACTCAGGGGAACAGGAATCAAGCATTTGAAAAGGTGGAAGGGTATTTTTATTTTAATAAAAGTGATGAGCACTTTATTTTCCTTGCACATGAATGCTCTTTGCCTTGCAAATGAGAATTCAGCTTCTCAAATCGAAGGTCATTTAAGCAGTTGTGAATGTATGAATGAAACAAAACATAGAGATTGCGAAAGTAATGCAAATAAGTGAGGAATTTTATCTTTTTAAAAGTAGAAGTAAATTGAGTTGAGGGGATTTAAAACGGATATGGAACAAAAGAAACAGGCATTTAACTGCACTCAGAACCCTGCCTGTAATACAAGTGTTTTATCAACTGCACTTTCCCCTTGGATTCAGAGCTCTGTTTGAATGTCAGTGTTACATGCACTAGAACACAAGAGCTTTGGGGTTTGCAAGCAAAGCTTTTCTGTGTGTATTTTCTTGCATGTGCCTGTTCAGGAAGCACAGGTGACAAGCCTTGGACCTTTGCCTGTCTTGGGATGCCATGTCACAGTTTGTCCTTTTGTAACCTAAAATCGGGGCTGCAGCCTGGGCGTGCCAGCCACAGGCAGTCCCTTCAGCGGGTGGCTTTTGTGTCTTACAATCTGTAGGGGACTCCCTTCCGCAGTCTAGTGACAGCAGACATTGATAGTGACAGGGAGGCAGCATCTTTGGAACATGATGTTACTTACTCATCCCCCGAAAATGCCGGTTGGATACACAGTACGGTAATGCAGGAGATGTAGCTTTGTCTCCAAAAAGATTTACGTGGATAGGTTTTACTTGTTCATTTATAAATTCCTGTAAGCCTAGATAAATCTGTCCCTGGCAGGGAGAGCTGGCTTTAACTGTGTTTTTACGAGATGAATTCACATCCCCTGTTATAACCCCGTGCACACATCCGCACCGGTTGTTCTGCCGCAGCCATACAGCTCTCATGTGACCCAGAACGGGGACTGGGTCTGGCTTAAAAACGCAAAAAAACCCCGACGTGTTTTGTGGCTTTTGTTTTGCTCGGCGAAGCCAGATCTGATTCCCAGCGTGGCTGTGTAAACAGGCGTGCTGGCATCGCTGTGGGGTGCAGGCAGCAGCATTTCAGTCAGGCACTACCGTGGGAGGCTCTTGTGGTTGAAATCGTATCGTGAGCTTACAGCACGTCTGTGTGGGGGTCAGCCTGTGCTCTTCTCACTGGCACAGTCGTGCTGATTTTTGGTTTTCTTTCCCTGCTTCATTCACACCCTTTCTCTTTCCCTGAAGTATGAAATACCCTTTGATTCAGTTGTAAGCTTTGGGAAAATTAACACATTCAAATATGGATGGATTTATGCAGGCAGTCTCCCCAGTTAATGGTGTTGGCACTGTCAGTTCCTTTTGAAGCTGTGTCTTTGAGATATTTACCTGCTTGCTTACGTTCCTTTTTTTTTCTGCTTCGAAGCTTGGCAACCCCTTTATAGCTCACTTTCTTCTTCACCAAGGAAGCAGAGTTAAAAGTTGAAGAGCACATCTGACAACGCTGATCAAAAATAAGCATTTTTCTCCTTCTTCCCTTTTCTACTTCTACCCTAACCTCTGCCTCCCCCCAAGTTAGTCTTTAAAACTTCCAGTGCAGTAGTTGACCAAAATAGTTTAAATTTAAATATTTTGGGAGACGCCTCCATCTTCCCTCTTCCTGACTTCCATTTTCTCCTGTGGGCTGATTATACTGGCTTCTTATCTCTGTTCACTCCTGGGGTTGGTTGCAGATACATCTCTAATGTGAGAAGATGGCAGAAGCTGCCACTTTTATTACTGGGTTTTGAATATGTTGTAGTGTGGTATTTTCCTGCTTCTAGAGCTCTTTGAAGAGCCTGAGAACCAGTTGTGTGTGCTTTTTGAAGTTCTTCCTCTTGAGTGAGGCAGGAATTCCAACTCTGTTCCTGCTGATATGTGAACGCAAGAGCTTTTCCTTAGGACTGCATCCTGAAAAAAATGGATGTGGTGACATAATGGCCACTCTGGTTTTTTATCCTTTTCCTTCATTCCTTCTCCTCCTCCCAGCTCACTGAGGAGAAGCACATAGATGCATGCCTGAAACCATGTAGAGATACCTGCAGCATTGCTGGATTGGCATGCAGGAGAAATTGCAGGTTGTCTGTGTCTGTGTTTGTGTTTGTTGGGGAGGCCTCAGGATTTGATGGTGGTCTGATTGTTACTGCATTCAGGTTTCAGTGCTTGAAACAGCTAAATTGTATGAAGTTGTACATAGTAATTTGAATGAAATGAGATAAAATCAAGAGGAAAGGAAGCAACTGCAGGGCCTTTAGCATGCCCTTATTAAGGCTGTAACCAAAATACATGTAGAATTTAGAATTAAGCTTAAGTCTGCTTTTACACTTCTCATCTGAATATTACAGTTTCAAAGGGGAGGGATTAGTCTGACTCGTCAGTTAACAGAGGAAAGAGATGAGAGGTGGAAAAATGTCTGATTCACCAGTTAGTACACACCCAAATTTGTCATGTTAGGCTTTGGGTTATTTTGTATATGCATGGTTGCAATTTCCCCTGTGCTTAATGCACGGAGATCAAGCATTTCAGGAGACCTGGCAAAAGGGATGGGACTCGTGCTGTGTGTGGGGAGCCGCTGCCGCCCCTTGCCTGCACCGTGGCTGATGCCTGCACGGGTTCACCCTCGTCCTTCTGGCCACTGCAGCCGGGTGGTGGGCTCTGGGACCAGCTTCAGAGTGGGAGGGCCACCTGTGGGCACAGCCTGCTGGGCCACTCTGCTTTGATGGATTGGCTTTCAAGGCATTTCAGAAGCACTTGTGTCTTTGTGCTAGATAAAATGGTTGAGTAGAATGTTTTAATGGAGACATATAAGCTGTAATTTTTTCAGTAGAGCAATGTGCTGTGCTCTAGTCCCACCTCCATCCCTTCCTCCTTCCACTATTTCTTTTTGTTGTTTTTCAGAAACACAGATATTTGGCCCCCCTAGATGTTTTGAGACTGCTAGCGCTGTGATACATCAGGAACACGACTGCTGTGGATATTCACTTTATCTAGGCCGTTTTTCTACTGTTGCAACAAATTATACATAGCTTGTCATGAACAGAACAAAGACTTTCCCTTATACGTTGCCAGCCCTTAAGTGCAGTCAGGTTCATCTCCACACCTGAGTTTGCACAGCTTAAGAAAGTGGTTTTTTAATAAATGTAAATAGAGAACATAAAAGTGATGTAGGAAAGAATTCACATTTAGTCAGTCTGACACAGTTTCCCCACGATGTGTCACTGTCTTGCGGTCCCCGCATTACTGGTAGCACTGCTTTTCAGGATACTCTCCATAGGACAGTTCTGCAGTGATCAGTGGTCCCAGCTGTGGCAACCTGCAACACAGGCACCTCACAGCCACTTCACTGGTGGCCACTTCATCTGATCTGGTGAAATGAAGGTGCTTTGAGCAGGGACTATGATCAGGAGTAGTCTACAGGCAATGTGGAGTATAGTTTGAAGAGCAAAGCAGAGAGCCCAACTCAAAAGCAAGAGATAGCTCTTGGAATGAAATTGCTGTCTAGGTTGATACTGCTGGCATTGAATATTCAGTGTTTTGAAGGAGAGATACCAGTTGGATGGGTGTGTATTTTGTGTGTTGTGGTATGCCAAGCTGATATGCAGAACTGATTTACTACTTGATGTTTGTCTCATGATGGGGAGTGGAGCTCGAAACAGCAGTCATTTAGTCCTCAGTTTCTTCCCCAGTTATTTTCCTTTATTGTCTTTCTGCATTTTATTACAGCTGCAGAAGAGTATGGTCCTCTAATAGAACAGAAGATGGTGACACACACATATATATTAAAAAAAAAAAAAAAAAAAAAATATATATAAAAAAATAACTGAAGTCACTATGCAATTACCAGTGTAATAAAAACAAGTGATTCAGTAAATTTCTTTCAAAGCTATAAAAAACCAGTGAAATTAAAGATCTACTGGAGGTGATCATTTTGCACGAGGAGATTTGATGGTCGTGTGCATGCAAGTGGAAGCTGCCGAGCTCCCAAGCCCTGCTTCTGGCCCTGGCAGCGAGTGCTGTGGTGGTGAGCAAGTTGCATCACTTCTCCCTGGCTTCTGTGTTAAATAGTTTCCTCTATTAACTGGCCGAGTGGTTTGTTTCCTCTAGAGCACTTCATCAGGGAGCTGCCAAACCTGACGTACAGTGGATCCTGTCTTATTCTTTGCCGAGTCTCAGTGAAGCCAGTGGGTGTGCTTGTTAGGCCATAATTAGACTTTGTTATGAGTAAGCAGCATCAGGCTGAAAACCCAATATCCTTCTGAGATGAGAGCTGCTTAAATAATAAGTAACCTTCTGTTTTGTCTATCCAGTCTAGTTTAAGTCCAGTAAGCTTTCAAAATGAAACACTATATTGAATGGCTCTAATAATGTCCTGTAAATAGCAGCTATTTCATACTGCATTTAGAGATGCCTTATACTTGATGAAAATACATGCGCTGATGTGACCCTTACTTACTAATACACACTTTTAAATTCAAATATCTTTCTTTTGAAAATTATCTCTTCCTGTTCTGTCTTGGCCTCAGCAGTAATTCTCATCTTGCATATTACTGTTCCTTCTAAAGCAATTATTGCTTACATGCTGTGCTGTACTTGCTTTAACAAACATTTTCATGTGGGATATAAAATAAAATAGAGCTAGATATTTCAAACTTGGCCTTAGCTAGAAATGCTTAGGGAATCCTAGTTTGTTTCTTCTTCAATTCTTTCTTCCTTTTGCTTCCCATGTTTCACCTATGAAAGCTGCTGAGTCTGAATAGCCTTTGCTAACCTTGTCTCTTTTCCTAGTACTTGGAATAATATGACAGGTGGGTGACAGTGCTCAGTAAGACTTAGGAATGGATGAACTCACAGAGAATATGAGCCTGTTGGTAGAAATTCAGCCTGCATTATTTTAAATTATTAAGTCAGCTACAGAAGTTCCAGTTGTCAACACATGACGCTTGAACTCTATGTGCTATGTAGAGCCACGGTGGCATGATGGGAGAGCACATGTGAAGCTGCCTATATTGCCAAAAAATCATGTCATTGTGGTGGTTTCAAATGTGTTGGCTGTCCTTCCCTTTCCACCTGCTGTCCCCTGATCTGGCACATCCTTTTCTCACATGGCCATGTGGCCTCACACCGTGGGTTGGCTGTGCCATTGCAGCTCCATAAGCTGTGCAGCTCTCCTGTGAGCTGAAGTGTAAGCTGGCATGGAAAAGGAAAAAAGGAAAAGGATCGGGTTTTTTTTGTCAGTTTCACATCCTTGCTGGGTACAGCTAGTGGGGAAAGGGAGGGGAGGGATGGAGTGGTGAGGGATGGAAGTTGTCCGGCCGAAGTGCTGCTCTCACTCTGAGCGGTGAGGCCATGGTGTCAGAGCACATCAGCCAACTTACTGCCGGCTCAGACCCTCCTGTGCACAGCTTCAGATGCTTTTGCTGTTCGTGTATGCTTTTAACAAAGTAAATGTGGTTGATTCATCATGTAGTTGGGACTGCTCAGGACCACGTGAGGTCGGTGACCAGTTCTCTGCTAACAGGTTGCAACTTTTGAAAAGACACGAGACAGAAACTGCTTCCCATGAAGTCCCTGAGGAGCCACCTCCTCCTGGGATGGGCTCTTCCTGGCCCAGGTGGGCTTCTTCAGGGATGAAAATAGGAAGAAGTATGTGAGGGCAGGTCTTGGTGAAATGGTTACCAGGGAGGGGGAATAAAGAATTAGGAGGGTAGGGGCACTCAGGCAGTGCTTGCGCTGTATCAGACCCATCAGTGCTCTTCAGCACTTGGGGGGAGCCTATAGCAGGCCCCAGGAGGCACCACAAGAAGGGACGGGCAGGGGAGGTGTATTTTGTGTCGATTTTGACTTTCCCCTCAAACTCCTAAACAGAACAAGAGGAACAAAAGCTTTCCCCCCAAATGTTTCTTCATAAAAGGTGTAAAAACAACTGCAAACCCTTTTGTGTTATGCAGATAATTCAGAGGGCACCTTAAACACTAAATTCAGTTTTTTGAAGTTATTTTTTGTTGAAGCTGTATGTGTGCCTCTAAAATTTCGGTGCTTAGATATTTGTTTAACAAAAGAGCTTATTTTCTTTGAGCTAAACTAAATACCCAAGATTTGAAAGGACTTCTTAGGCGAAAAAGCCACCTTCTCATCCCAAAGACTAACGACTGAGGCCTTCCCTTTTCTCAGGAGTCTCATCCTCTTAGAATACATATTGCATTTTCAGAGCACATTTCCTTGCTCAGAGTTCCTCATGTTGGGATTAGCTATTGTAGTGCTGTCACCTACCCTGCAGGGTTGCTCCTGCTTGGCTGCACACGGGAGAAAAAGGGGAAGTTACTGCAGCTCACAAAGATGCTTTGCCCTAATTATGATAGATTCTTACATTGAGGAGCAATGGTCCAGACCATGGGAAAGCACACATTTGCCAAGTGTGCACTCCTGGAGATGCAGGACAAGCAATGACCTGTATTCAGGTATAAAGAAAATTTCTAATTCAGCTACTCTAGGAATGAGTTTGATCAATTTGCTTCTGTTTGTTTGTTTCTTTTTGTTTTTTGTTGGTGGTTTGTTTGCTTGTTTTTTCCTCTTGCAAGTATATATGTTTTTTAAGGGAGTCGGGTGTTATTCCTTACAGGAGAAAAGGATTGAAGCTTCTTTTTATTTGGTTAAGTAAAAATAGGATGTCAGTGCATGTACAGACTACTTTTGGGGCAATCAGAATGGCACCCACTACATGGCTGTGATTACACTAAGGGAACAGAAGGACTCTGTTTTTTAATTTTCACAATTTAAGCACAGTAAAATGCTGTCAAAAAGGTCCATCAAGATCCTGTAAGTTTGATGAGACCCTTTTCTTCTGTTATTTTTCCTTACTAAGCTGCTTGGTCTTCCAGTGGCCTCCAAATTTTTGCATGCTGTGAAGTAATGAAGCAGAACATTAAATCTTTTAAATCCTAAGAGTGCCAACAATCTACTGAGCATTTCACAGTGCTGTTGTCAGTGAAGAATGCTTGTGTGTATTCTCTACATTGTAATCCCCTGAGTGTGAAATTAGATCTGGTATCAGTTTATTTTTCTCTTCTTTAATTCTTTTTCATATCAAATATTAAATGTACTTTAATCGCCCTATCTCTTTCTGGGTATATAAAGCAAAGGATTACCCTTTGGGTAAGTAGGTTTCCAACTTCTTTTTTTTTTAGTAGCACAGCTTAATAGTACAATTTAAATGGAATAAAAGATACTGTGAAAAATTATAGACCTTTTTTCCCCCTTTATTTTTACATGTGGGCTCCTTTTGAATGTTTATTAATGTCAGCCCTCTGCATCTCTTTTTATAAATGTGCTTTAGTAGCATATACCCTTTTTGTGATCAAAGTTCGGCTTAATGAGTGCTTTCAAAACATTACTTTGCTAAATATAATGACAGTATTGTACTGACTTCAACTTTCAGTAGTACAGTACTGAGTGTCTTAAATAGTTCTTATCCTTTACTGTGTTTCTGTTGATCTCAAGTGTTAACTCACAGGTCGTTTTTTCTTTTTCCCCTCAGTGTAATCAAGTCAGTACATTTTTTTTATATCTGTGTCTTCAGCTGTGAAATGAGACTAATGCTTACCTGGCACATTGTGGAGTAATGTGAAACTGGTTAGTGTCTGATATTTAGAGAGGAGCAGGAGAACAGGGAAGGTGTGTGAGTGACTGATATTTAGTAGCTGGCACGGATGTACAGTTATCTGCAAGGATGAAAATATGTAGACGACGGAAAAGACACAAATGAGATTGAATTGGATTAGTTTGAACAAAGAAATCCAGTGGTACAGATGGCTTAAACAGCTGAAATTGTGCTGTGCTCACCAGCACGATGAAATCCTTACTTGTGATATGGGAAGCCCCTGTGTTGTGAAGAATGGAGACAGTTCAGGTTCCTTTATGGAAAACAGAGCTACTTAGGAGATGTTCCTCCAAGGAGACAGCAGGTAGTGCTTTTTGTAAATGTGGTTTGAGTTTGCAAATCTCTTGTGAGTTAATCTAGAGAGAGAGTGGATGGTCAAAGGGAGGCAAGTAGGGCCATTTCTGGATACAGGCCCTAATTGGGGAAATAAATGATGTTGTTTCTATGCAAAACAGATCTCTAGTCCCTCCTTATTGCAAGTAAATTTAAATAGGGAGTTATATTTTTTGCATTTAGTTAACTGAAGAGAAGAAAGTACTTGTTTTCATGCTTGTAAAAGAACAAGTTGTCCTTGCTGCTGAGAATACTGTTGCTCTTCCTCTGAAAAGGAAGCTAGTTTAAAAAAAATTGTCTAACCATATACAATGCACAAGGTCTGGTGCTGTAGAGAAACGTGTGCATTCTTTACTTTAAGTGAAAAAATTTATTCACTGATTTATCTTCAGTAAGGACTGTAACGTGGTGAAGCTGTGAGGGACTTTGTTGTAATGAATCCTGGGACGACAGGATTCGTTGCCCTACTTAAAACACTCGGGTAAGACTGTGGAAAACTTGAACTTCCTTATACTGATAAGCTCACAGGAGCTGCAGACTAAGAATGACAAAGAGTGAAGATTCTTTTTTCTTTAAAGCTGATTTGCAAATATATTTTCATGCCTTTTAAAACAGTAAGTAAGAGCTTTGAGTATTCACAGATATCCTTGTTTTAGACCAATCTAAGCAGCTTTTGTGGTTGAAGTCTTCTGTAATTCTGTTCCGTGATCGTGGGTAGGTCAGAAGCAGCGTTTGTCAAAGTTGCATACTTTGCCTTCCCGTGGCCTTACATGTTTTTGGTGAAAAGTATGAACACTTGAAATGTTGGAATTTCCTTTAAGCATTGGCACTCTGGGCTTTTGCTTCCATTCTCTTTAATCAGGGTGAGTATGTCTGAAAAACTGTGCTGGCATGGCAGTTACTGTCCACTTGTCAAATGTTTACATTGAGCAACAAAATCAAGGAAAACTCATGCAAAAATTTAATTGTTTGAGATTTATTTGATGTGCACATAGGTGTGTGTGGTTTCATGATGCTGTTGCATCCCTTGTTTCCTGGAAAACCCTCTGATACAATAATCATGGCATTTTTCTCCCGTCTGAAACTTGCTGCTGTTAGCTATGCTTTTCTGACTTCTAGAGGTGTTTAATGAAGCCTTCTCTTTAAAATCCTGTGGGAGGATCAAGATCAGAGTGGAGCAGACCCTCCTGTTTATCACTTTCCTTGCAGGAGGAGTCATTGAGTCGCCATGCTGAATCATTCCCCACTGCCTGGTGTGGCTCACAGCACTTCATTTGCCTGTGACCTTTCCTGTGAGAGGTGTTGTACTCATGTTGGTCAGTCTAGTTCTTGCTCACACTTAATAAAGGCAGGTCCTTTGATGCCGTTGGCACAATTCTGTATGTGAAGGCCCTTGGCTGCAATGATTTGGTCAGTTAAAGCCTAATGAAGTCATGCATGTTTGCTCATTTTCTGCCCAAAAGGCTTCATGAGAACTTGTGTATGCATTTGTGTTAGGCATACCTCATATTCAGGATATAACTTTTGTTTTAAAATTGAGCAAGGAATTGTGGTGGAAGCCATCTTTCATGATCTTTAGGATGGGTTTGTTTCAGTGGGACACTATCTATGTAGAGAAAAATTCATTATTCAAAAAAAACCCCAGGTCAGCCACATGCAAGAAACTCTACATCTGTCATGGCTTATAATCGAAACAATTTCATATTAAGAACTTGATCTAAAATACTTTGAAAAGCTTTCCTTCCTCCATTTTGAGGTATTTAATGATTTTTTTCAGTGAATACAGCAATAAGCTTGTTGACTGGATGAATCTTCCAAATCTCGTTACAATACTATTTTAATTGGAAAATGAAGGAAAAGCTGTTATAACCAGGGGCAAAAGCAGATATGAAAGAAGTGAGAATCCTCAGAGGGACTCCATCCCTTGTTGGAGTGGCCTTTGCTATGCGCTTTAGCAACACATTTAAATTATTCATACAAAAAATTTCAGTGTAAGTAATAACCATTCAATGCTTTTTCAATAATGTTCTTGTGAAGAACAAGAGCTTTTAAAAACCTGGTAGGTTTTGAGACCAAGTTTTGAAGATTTTAAAAGAAAAATTGCTCTTAGATAGATGTAGTCTGGTAGCTAATAATATTGAGAATTCAGTGGTGCCTTCCAGTGATCACAACTGCTTTATAAATGCTTAGTCTAGTCTTGCTTTTGTAAAAATAATGAGAGTTTTGCCACAGGCTTCAGTGGAAGCAGGCTATGTCTCTTTAATTATTTGAGCTTTGCTTCACTGAAGTTTGGTAGTAATTGTGAAGTTAATGTACAGGCACAGAGTCAGAGACCAGAGAAAAATCCTGGCCCCATGGAAATGCACTGTCTTCCATTGTGGGTTTCTTCACCGAGCTTTTTAATAACCTGTTCATCTGAGATAACTGCTGTTATGTAATTTTCTCTGTTTGTAAAGCGGAGAAAATAATATCACAAATCATAAGGTGGTCATGGGGCTTCATGTATTAATAATCTCTAAGGGAGTGTTGATTGTCTTGGTTGAAGCATGATGTGGGCATGTAGATAGGTTTTTGAGTCTCTTGTAAGTAATAAAGTTGTCTCCTCCCTATGTACAAATTCACTAGTGGAAACACAGCAGAAAGAAATCTCATTTATTAAACAAAGACATATTTATGCAGATACCAGTTAATTCTTTTAAGGTATCTGTAGCTGGATGGTGATTTCAGGGAAGGGTGTCTCCTCCTTGATGATCCTAATGGTGTTTTTCTTCTGTGTTTTTTTCCGCCTACTGCAGGAACTTAAAGAATCGTGGCCCTGCCTTCATAGCTTGTTCACGTAGTAGTAGATGCTGTGTTTCTTTGTGTAAAATGCCACGCTGTCACATGCAAACCATGACACGTTGTGCTGGCTGCGTTGCATCGGATCTCCCCTGTTAAAGAAGATGAACAAAGATGCCGAGGCATAGCCATGGTTATCCCACCAGGGGTGCACTCCTGGGAATTTGAGTCTCAGAAGTGGAAATGGGTGTATAACCTGCCCCTTGCACAGTGCCCAGCCTGGAAGCTCCACTGAGCTTCAGTGTCAGTCATGGGAGTTTAAGTGTGCCTGCAAGTGCTGGGCTTCAGTCAGGACTTCCCTCAGCCTGTGGTGAGACGTCACTCCACACCATCTCTCACCACAGCCTTTCTCTGGCTTTGAAGAGGGCAGTTTGGAGGAAGTCCTGATTGATTTTTGCTTTACACAGCTGGGATTTAGTATGCAAGTTATGAGACCCATTGGAATCATCAGCCAGCCCTTGCATCCCTTTGATGACTTGCTGTGGCAGCATTGTGGAGCAGTGCTGTGGTGAGACCTGTATATTCTACAGTCCTGAAAGACATGAGAATTGTTTTCAACATCTCTTTAATGTACAGCCTATGAGCAAAGGCAGAGTTAAATTAGAAGTATGGGTGGTGCAAAAGTTTGTGGCAGTGCTGAGTTATAGCTAAAAGAAGGCAGTAGGAATTGCTGCAAAATGATTTAATGTAAGCTGTAGGTCAGCAGGAGCTTAAGAAAACCTGTGAATTGAATGGTGTCTCCTCCATTACTGTGGTCCCACTCTCCATTCTTTGCTGAGCCATTTCAGTAAGCAGACAGAAACAAAACCCATGGGATGACACAATAGAAAAAAAAAGTGATTATTTTCTGTTGGGTAATGGGCTCAGGAGTGGAGGGCTGGGATGCCGGCAGACAGCAATTAGATCGGCTTAAGATGCACGAAATTGGGGCCTCGGGGCTTCCTTCTGCCTCACCTCTCAGCTGTAACTGGCTGATCTCTACTCCGACTGCAGCGAGGTTTGCAGCAGGAGCTGCCCGGGCTGGGGCTGGGGAGGGGGTCAGTGGCAGCGCTGCTGCCGGAGTGCTGCAGCTGGAGCTACATCTCTGCAGCTGGTCAGTCGTATTCTTCTCCTGATGGGCTTCATTGGGAAATGAAGAAACTTTGGAGCCTGTTCTGAGCAGACCCTTGGCCCCCGTGCCTGTTGTTGTGCCGTCCCTGCGCTGGCGCACGTGTGTTTGTGATCGCACGCAGAAATCAGACGGCGGTGGGGAGGATGGAAATTTGCCCACAGAAGGTTTGGTTTGATTTACTTGACTTTGTCAGGTTATTTTTCAGCCGGATCAGCTGCCGGGGCCGGGTGTGTGCGGGGGCAGCCGTGTCCTTTGCCCGGCGCAGGGAGAGGTGCGGGCAGGAGCAGCTGCGGGCGGGCAGCGCTGCCGCCCGACGTCAAACCACAGCTTCGGTGTGTCCTGCGCGGCTCTCATAGTCGGTGTGATTTGTTTGGGCTTCCCTAGAGAAAGCCATTTGTTATGAAAACTTAAAAGTAATTACGTTGCTTGACTAATTCTTCCCTCATTAACCATGTGATGTGCCACAGGGAACTGTGTGATTCCGTTTTCCCCCAAGAATGCTGGATTTCAGAAACCTGTGAGGCCGTGCTAACGCTATGTCTCTATTCCACTAGCCTCCACTGAAGCATTTATTGAAGTTGTAAAGATATGTTCATTTCCAGTAAAATTTTCAGCTTTGCACTTTAATAAGAATGCTTAAATATTTTAAGGTACTTTGAACAGATCTTGATGGAACATAGCTTTATTATTTTGTTAAAGCTCAGTGTCACTGCATCTCAATACAGTGTAAGTTGCTTTAGAAAGGTGAATATCTCCCATTATTTTTAAAGCAGATGTCTTCATTTAGTTGTAGATAAACGGTAGATTTATAATTTTTTAAAATCTATGTATGAAGCAAAAAAGAGGAAAGAAATACATAAATATGTGGAGTTGCTCTGTAGTTGCTTACTTACTACAAATGCATTTATGCCTTAGACATCACTAAGTGAAATGCCCTCCTTTTACAAGTGTACTTGTTATTATCTCTTCATGTTGAGATAGATGATTCAAATTAGATGTCAGTGGTAACTATATTCATTGAAAAAATTGAACAATATTAGTCTTAATGTTTCCCCTTATAATTATGGGAAATACATGATCTTATTTGTGGTACTGGTCAGCTACCCATACATCTAATAACTGTAATTGTTACATATAAGTAAAACAGAAACGTGGGGTTTTCTGATGCTACGTAAATTTCTTTGGAGCTTGGTAACGATGGCGATAAACATGCATTTTTGCAGAAGATTAAGTAAACAAACAAAAAAATAAAAAGGCAGGTTGACAACTTGCTAGAGTTTCTGCTGACTCCTCTGAGTTTCCACCGTGATCGCATTCCTTTGAAGACAGGACGAACGGGTTCAAATTTATCTGGCTGTGCTGTCTAAATTGACCGCTTTTCACTGTCACAGTAAATGGATTTTGATTAAAGAGATGCTTGAGCAAAGGTGGTGACAGATTTATGCTGTGCAAAGCTTTACCTGGTGACCTGAGTGTCTAGGTCTGGCATTATTCTGTATTTAGAAGGGAACAATTGACTACAGCAGGAGCAACTGAAGGTTTTTATTAAAACTGTGCAGCATTTATAATTATGCAGCTAAAGGCCACACTTTGGTTTCTGGATGAAAACTTTTATTTTGGTGTGTATAAGAGGTCAGAGTCCAAGTGCACAGATTCTAACCTAAGTATTTGTCATTTTGAGTGCACAATACATTTTAAATCAAGCGTAAATAACAACAGGGAATGCTGCTGAGTAAACTTAATTCACTGAACCACTTTAACAAAGTAAATAATAAAAAAAGGCGAAGTCCCTTAACCCCTTGCTTTTTAAGCAATACTAGTGAACTGAACCTTTACCTGGAAGACTTCAAAATTCAGATTTACAATACAATCAGATGAGTGTCAGTGTTCTCATACTGCCTCAGATAGAGGAGATTTATAAATTGAAGTATAACTAAGAACGGCTTTTAAAATGGGATTTAATATTTCACAGGAACAGCATCTCTTTTTGGATGACCTTTTTGCTAGCTGCTTTGTATTTGGGACTTGGGTAGGTTGAAATAGTCTCCAATATTTAAAAGGAATGGAACGTGTATCTGTCTGTGTATATGTATAAATAGATATAAGCAGATGTCTGGTGGGAATAATTTCCTGCAGAGGGAAGATGCTGACTGAATGCACTCCATTCTTGCACCTGGATTTTTTTTGTGTGTATGTGTGCCCGTATGTGTTTTATAGAACATCAAAAGCCTTTAATGAAGTCATCTGTATGTTGATAGCTTTCATATAAATTTAGAATGTTAGAGAACTTATCATCAATTATAGGAATGGTAAGGTGCCGATAGTATTCTCTTTATCAGTGGCAGTTAAAGCAGTTTAATTTATATTAGTAAAAATGCACAATTTTAAGTTCCTTGTCTGTTGCTAGTAGCTGTTTCTCTTGATGTTTTTGTTTGGAGTAAACCTGAGTTTTGGGGTTTACTTTAGGGTCTCAAAATGAAATACTTCTCTCAGTTCTCCAGCCAGGAGATTTTCAGGCACTAGACTGTGGATTTTAGCTGGCTTAGGTCACCTTATATGCAAAGACTATTTTAAAGCAGGAAATTGCTACATTTGGGAATTTTAAAAATTTGTGTTCCTTTCAGGACTAGTACAACACTCATGAAAGTTTGGATGAATATGTGGATAAAGAGAATTGTTGTGCAGTTTGTCCAGGTACTGTGTGCATTTGCTGCCTTGGTAACACTGGTATCAGACTAGGTAAGGGCCAGAAGAGATGACAGGGATAGAAAGAAGGCAGTGTGCCTGCAGTGACTCTGGCTGAAGAGGCAGCCGAGTGGACCATCCTGTGGGGAAGCTGGCCTCCACAGCCCTAGGAGAAGTACTTGCTTCCCATGCAGAGTCCACAAGCAGATCCTGTGTTTCTATTACAGTCTGTCCAGATTTAAAATCCCTGGAGTTCCTCAGGCCAATTATTTGGTAAGAGAACAGACTATTTTTACATGCAGTGTGTAAGGCCAATATTATGCAGTCCAAGAGTATTACAAGGAAGTGTTGGTATGTGTAAAAAAAAACCCCAAAACATATGATCGGGTTTATATTAATGCCTTTATGTGACAGTTGTTTTTGAAAAAGCATTCATATTGCATCAAATCCAGGTTTCAGTAATGAAGTCCAAGATTCTCCAGTTACTGATGAGTTTTGTACATGGTGCTATTGTAATTTTTGGAAGAGAAGCAGGAGTGACTTCATTTGAATCAAGGGGTATGGCTTTTTTCCACCATCTCCTGGAACTGGTCTCAGAGAAACACATGTACTCTGTATCCTTCCACAAAACTATCGAGGGTCCACATTTACAAAGCCCTCATTAAAATGTGCTAGTCCTTCTCAAATAAGTAAATACAAGAAACGAATTGCCAAGTTTATAAAACTATATGCTCTGCTCAACAACACTGTCTTTCTCTTTAGCATGGTATATTTAAAAAAAAAAAAAAGCCAGTCTGCTTGACAGCTTCTAGGAATATTCCAGGCCCTAGTACCAGAAATCTGTTCATTTTATTTACATTAACTTCCCCCAAAGGGGAAGAAACATGCAGTGCAGCGCTGTGTTAGCCTAGCCGTGCTTTCTAGTGCTTCTACAGGTTGCAGCAGTAATTCTCTTGCTTATGCTCCCTGTAGAAAATGTGTTGATAACATGACTGATCATCTTCAGGAGAAGTAACAGGTGACAGGGAACAGTGGTGGGAGAATGGAGGGAATGGCTGGTTTCAAGAAACAACTGGCAGGTGGTAACATGGACCCTTGTTTGGGAGAATTTTTGAACCAGTGGCAAGGAGGCTGGTGCAAATGAAGTTTCTGAGGGGGACAGGTTGAAGGACAAAGGCTGATGGGCAGTACAGTTGGCTTGGAAAAGTGATAATGTGTTTGGCCTCCCATATTTTCTCTTGCATATGTTTTTCCCTCCTTGCTGCATCAAGTGGGCTCAAGACATGTCAGCCTCAGGGACAGTGGATGTCTGAGAATTTCAGCTTTGGTTGCCGTGGCTCTAGAGCGGATTTTATCTCCACAAGAAACCTGATTTTAGTGTCGTGTTTGTGTTCCTTTGCGTGGACTTGAGCACTTTTGCTGGAGGCCAGCTGTGTTCAGGGAGCAGGCTGCTGGCTGCACTGGTGGCATAAGGGGAATGCTGACAATATCTGTGCCACTTCAGGTTCATTTATAGGCAAGGGCTTGTTGGCAGCTATGGCAGGTAAATGAAACCGTGCCGCATCTTCCCTAGCTCGTGACAGGGGCCCTTGGACCATGGGGCACTGCAAGTGTCTTTCCCTGTCAATGTGCCCCGAGTGCTGGCAAAGCAACATTGGGCTGTTTCTGAGAGGCAGAGGTAGGGCCATACTGCTGAGGATTTAGCAAATCGAATATAATAAAAACCAGGCTGAAATGACATCATTCTTTTCTGTTTCATAAGCACGCGCTGCATGTGTGGACAGTGCACAGATGTTGTGCTTTGATAACTTGCTCTGTAGGTTTATGGCCTCGGAATGGCGATAATTAAAGAGGTTGGTTTTATTTTGAACTGCATTAAATTCTGTGGAAGCATGTATCAAACTTTAAGTTACATGCCTGCAATTTCTAGGATGTTTTAGTCATAAAAATTGAATACTTTACTACTTAGTGTTTTAATATTTTTTTTTATTACTCTTCCTCTTCCATTTTTCAGTTGCTAATTGTTTCCAGACATTTTTTCACTATGATGAAGACCTCTGTCGATGTTTTCCTTTTATTTAATTTCGGTCCTTCTTTTGTCCTTTTTTTAAAGTGCAGTGTGTAGGGAGGTGTTTTGACTCTTGCTAAAAGGTCAGAGCAGTAAACTCTGAACTCATGACGTTTCTTGCCATCAGGATTTCCTGCCACTGGTATCTAAAAAAAAAGAAAAATAATAATAAGAAATCTCTGAAGAATTTTCTAATGATTTGTCTTAGTTTACACTTTTATTTTAGACTAGACTCTATTGTGTCTAAGAGCAGGATTGATATAGCCTGCCTGAAACTGCTGATTGCTAAGGAACAGCTTTGCTAGATGAACATAACACATTCCATAGGTTTCTCCCTTTTATGGTATCCATTACAAATTTTTGAGGTTTTTTAGCTTCAGTATATTTTAGTGAAGTATTCTGCTTTTAAATAGACATTCAACATATGTGTGTCTGCTTTAACAAAGGGCCAACAAGCCATACATTCGATCAAAAAATCATTTTTCAGTTTGACTATATAATCCTATTAAATGGAGTTTATTTTTCCTTGTATGTCTTTTCTCTTGTTTGCCAAAGTTCCTGTTCCTTAATATTATCCCCAAGTTTCCTGAGAACTTCCCAGTTCCCAAGACTAGGACCCTATTTTGGTCTTTTGTGTTGATGATTCAGAAATGCCGAAAGTCGAGAAGAGGAAATTCGGCGGTAATATAGATACAGTGAAGGTGGTAGCAGACTGCTTCAGCTGTGGACCGACAGACTGACAGTAGAGCATAGCTTGTGTTTCTTTACCCATGATTTGTGTTTCAGAGCACTGAGAGGGATCAAAAAAAGGGAATAAGAAGTTTTTCATTTTATGTCATATGAAGGCTCTACTGAGTTCTCAAAAACCCCTCAACAACAAAACAAAACCCCTACCCAAAACAAGAAAAAAAAATAAAAATCAAGAAACAAAACCAGCCCATGTTCAAACGCCCCACACTTGTAAAATCTTTGAAGGCACCGAAGCTTCAGGTCAGATGCCGTACGTGGATGAGGGAAATGCTTCTCTCTTCTGTCCCCAAATTGTGTAATCTTTCCTGTAGGCAGAGGATCATCTTCATCCTTCTGATGGAAACACCAGCTCTCGTTCTGCTGATAATCTTTTTTTCTTTCAAATCTTTATTAACAGACTCCTATGTTGTCTAGCACTCTCGTCTTCCTTTGGATGGCATAAACATGTGATTTTTAATTTTTTTTTTAGTGTTCTAAACTATTGGTTAGTTCTAGTTCCAAAGCATTATTTTGGTTTAAAGGAATTATGATTTGTTTTGAGTAACTGCCTCTTCTGCACTACTTATCTCTTGCCTGTCTGTTCATTTGATCATAACAGAAAAGTTATCTGGGCTACATCTCTTGTCTTCAAGGCAAACCTATCAATTAATGGCTTAGTTTATCAAATGTCAGTTAAAATATTTTCAGTATACCCTGATTTATATAGTCAGTCATTAATGCTGCTTTTTTCTCAACCCTCAATATATTCACTTAATTTTCTCTAAGAAAGGACAAAAGAAAATGTTGGTGTATAGCGAACAAAGGTCATTTGACTAATTTTGTAGGTATGTTTCATCTTTAGATACAAAGTATTAAATGTTGAATTTAGTCCCTTTTTGCTTTTTCTGAGAACAAAGTAGCTTTTTTTGGAAGCTGATCTGTGAATTCAGTAACCTGTCTCTTAGAGGAAAATAAGGAAATAGAAATAGGAAATTTTTCAATAGGACCTTACAGTTTAATCTTTCACATCATGCAATATAAAAATTGATAAGCTCATTTATTGGTAAATTGGCTTGAGAAGGTGTCAGTGATTGGATTTTTAGTCCTGTGTTTTTATATTAAATTCGTCACTGATGCAGGAAAAATTAAATGGGAGAGGCAGAAAATAGATGAAGCACAAATCTTGTGACAGTAATTGATAGCTAGGTGAAGGCATCCATCCAGAGCTGCCTGCTTGCCTTTATACACTCCCAGTTTGGTGTGATTGAGAAAAAGATTTTACACAAATCTAAAGAAAGAGGTAAAGAAAGAGAGGGAGGTGGACTTGCTAGTGACAGTCCCACTCTGGTCATCTCAGATGTTGCTTACTTTGTGCTTAACAAAAAAACAACTGGGGTTGCTCTTTTCAGAATGAGAGCTTTTTAAAGTTTGGGGCAGGGTTAAGTTTGAACAAAATCTGAGTGTACTCAGTGATGAAATGTTAAAAATTGAGATCAGATTTTCAGTAAACTCTGAGTAAAATAAGCATTGTAGGATAAGATTTTAAGTTTCATTAATTATTGAGCAAAATAATTTTAACCACTTGTGCTAATTTTTGGCTGTGTTTTTTTGGGAAGAGAGTGTGTTACTGGTTTGTACTGGCTAAAGCCTTTACAGCCATATGGAAGGATTTCTTACTTTAATACAGGTGCTGCTTCAGTTCCCCCTTCTCTTCTAACCCTTGGGATCTTGCAGTATTTTTTAGTGTGCTTGTTTTAGCTGCTTGGAGGTGACTAATCACTTAAAAAACTACTTTCACTACTAAGGGCGTACATCCAATTATCCAATAATGAAAAGCCTGTATTTTTTCTTTCTTCCACCCTGATGGGGCATTACCTTGATAGGAGTTAAAATTATTGTATGCAAGCATTCAGCACCCTCCCCAGAAAAGCATCCCTTATCCTGCTCTGGCTGCATTCCTGCAGTCTAACTCCTTCCATTGCAGAGAATCTGGCTAAGATTTTCCCATCTGTAGAAGTGGGTTTAAGCAAAGCACTCAGGATCTCGAGGTTACCCCCCCAAAAAATCTGAAATACGGAAAAAAAGAACGTTTTTAATACCTTTTGGGATTTTAACTTTTATGATGTTTAGGTTGTGTGAGTTTCTGCATCCCTCAAATTAAATTTAGAAATTTTCACTTTCCTTTGAAGATAAAAGACGTGACTCTTGCCCAGATACGTGACTCCCAAGAACTGGGATGTGGGAAGAAGCAGCACAAATATGCTGCTTCACTCAGAACTTTGCAGAAATTGGCAGCGCTGTGAAAGACATGAGGGAATGGTGCACATGGATGCTGCTTCCCCACACCCTGCATGCAGAGCAGTTCTGTGGCTGCTCTGTGCTCTCTTGCCTTCCTTGGTTTAGTTTGCTACTTGTGCGATCCTGAGAAGCTGCATAAGGAGAGGGAGTGATATTGGAGAGAATGTTTGATGAGGTTAAAGGTATTTTCTCATGTGTCAGTTTGTGGCTCTGACTAACAGTGTCCATGACTGGAGAAGAAAGCAGTCATTAGGGAGAAGCTGTGGGATGAGAAGGGAAGGGAGGTAGGAGGCCAGCCTCCCTGCAAGGAGACGGCAGACCCAGTTTTACAGGCAGAACCTGTAGGACAACTGAAGATGAACCTCCGGTGAAGACATGCAAAGGCAACAGCCCTCTCTGAGCTTAAAACTAGCTGGTAGTGCCTAAAGGATGAGTGTCTGCCCAGTGGACCTGCTGTCGAAGGCAGGGAGGGTATTTCAGGATGCATCTTGAGCTGTTTTTCTGAGAAGGGGCGTGTGCATGTTATGTGCTTTGGTTGAGGAGTAAGCTTGTGTGTGCGCACCTCAGCTGCAAGGCAGTGACATCTCTTTTCCATCAGGGCTGGAATGCCAGGGATGCCTGTCCTACCCTCACTCACATGACTGACTTGTCTTATTGGTTTTTTTTCTCCTTGCTTACCACTCTAGCACAGAAATGTATTTCTACCCTGTCTTGCACTGGCTTTCTACAGTATGATCTGAAGCTGAAGGTTTCCATGAAAAATCAAAAGAAGTGTTGAAAGCCAAGTAGCAGGCAACAGCATTGTCAAGGAGGCCTGGAGTTGAAAACTTTGTAAGGGAAACAAGTTTCTCTGGAATTAAGGTGGAAATACACTTCCATTTAATTTCAATGGGCTAACAAATTGTAATGTTTATAGTTGGCTGACAATGTAGAAATAACTCATGAACCAAAAGAAAAGTTTACTTTGGAAGACAGCCCTCAAATTATTTACCTTGGCATCATCCTTCCTGAATTGGGGAGAACATAATAATGTTTCCCTCTCTTGATCCCTGTCTTGGCCAGTTGCTGAGATGCTTTTGGATATAATTCTTAGCATAGGAGGGAACTTCCAACATAACAAAACTGATTGCTAAACCTAAAAAAAAAAGAAAGTCTGCATCCAGTAATGACTTTCTGGATATCCTAGATGCCATATTCCTTTTCTGCCATCTCAGTGAATTTTCCACACATTTTTATTAAGTGTTTTGAGTCTATTTTGGCGATATAATTCACATGAATGTTTTGAATGCTCTCTTTGCTCAACCCTGACCTCACCCCTATGGAGATTTTTTTTTCCTGTGTTGAAAACTGCCAAAGACTTCAGGCATCATTTTCCCACACACAGTGGAAATAAAGCACTTTAAAAAAAAAGAAAAAAACACACCCAAAAACCACCACTCCAAACAGATTTTTCACCCAAAAGAAGAGTTCTGTTTGAAAATCAAAGTGGTTGTTTGGTTTGGTTATTTGGTTTTCTTTTACTTTGAAGTACAAGCTGAATATAGATCCAGGGAAGGTGCTATGCTCAGACCTTCTTTTCCTGATCAATACCCTGAATTTGTTCACCAGAGAACTGGGGAGTTTGCAGAACTCCTGGACAGTTGTAGCCTTGGGGTCACAGCAGTTTATCCTGCCACACCCTGCTTTGGAAGGAGTTCCTGTTCTTTCAGTGCTCATGTCCACCCTTCTCCTGCAGGTTACAGTGTCCTCGGTTGTGCTGACACAGCTGGTTTGGGGCCATGAGTTGGCTCGCTGATTGAGATGAAATCCCAGCATTTCTGGGAGGCTGGGGTTGCAGTGTCACAGTGTGCGGGCAGTGCCTGAAGCAGCGGTGCTTGCACAGGGTGAGCCCAGCTGAGGTACACCCCGAGGGCTGGGAACGACAGGAGCTTGCTTTCCTGGTTTTACTTGAGAGCCAGAGAAAAGGTGCTTCGTAATGCCCTCACCTCGAGGCAGATCCCACTGACTGCCCAGGAGGGTGGGCTGCAAGCACTCTCCTGGTGAATGTTGTCAGGGGTTTTTTTTGAGATGCTTGCAGTGACCCCTAAGGCACCCAGAATTTGGGAGCCATAAAGCAACTGCATTCTCATTTAGTTTCTTTATTAAGTGTCTAAAAAGTGTCACACTTTTTTTTTTCTTTTAAGACAAACCACGTAGGATACTAAGTTGGCAATCAAACTATCTTTTAAGGTGTCTTTTAAGGCATTGCTGAAGGATGCCGGCAGGTACCAAATATTTTAGCCAGTATGTGATATTATTTATTTATTCATTCCCTTTCTGAGTGATATTTAGAGCTGTCAATCTGTTGCATTTTGCTGGCCCTAAACTAAGCAGAATTACTCAGGATCCTGTAACCAGAGCAGCCCTTCATAAATTAAGGTCAGTTGGGCGCCGTGCTGTAACAACAGCCTGTAGAAACAGCCTCAGACCAAGGCATCTTTTGTTAACCAGAGGAATATTAACTACACTAGGAGTTCCTGAAAGTGGGTGGTTTCTACTGCCAAGCTCAGCAACGCTTTGTCATAATGAAAAAACAATACTGTCTGCAAGTAGGGATTGAAAGCGTCTCCTCACATCTGTTTGTCTAAGCTTGGGAAAAGGTGCCATTGGATGAATGTAGCAAATCCTGCTGTGACTGTGCTTGTGCTTGAAGGGAAAACTTTAAATGCCAGCAAATGGCCAGGCATCTTTCATGAAGCTAGTTCTAATTTATTTTTAGGCTTGATTAATAGTTACTGCAGTATTTGCCTTGCACATTTTTTAATGGAATGCTTAAAAAAACCCCTTGTTTAATATGTAATCCCTTCTGTGTAATTGTGCGCTCATACAATGTCTTTGGTGAGAATGAACTAGCAGAGTTTTACCCAGAATTGTTTGGAAGACACCAGTGTGGAAAGCAGAGATGACTCACAGTGCCTTGGAGGAAGAAGAGCTAACAGTTAACCACAGAGCACGGCATTATCTCTATGCCAAAGCTGGCTGAGAGGGCCAGCATATTTTCCATTTTGCTATTTCAGGGGGAAAAAAAGTACTCCAGAGATATATTGGCTCTCTTAAGCAATCTTGATAATCTCATCAACTTTATGAGTTTAGAACAGGTGTAACATGGGAGGTATGTGAATCAAAAGAAGGTGGTAGTTCCCATCTAGAAACCATTGTTATTTTTATTTGATGAATAAATACATATGAGGTATTCTCATTTTTGGTAGATTCCCCTGGGTGAATAAACTTGGTTGCACAACAAGAATGTGGTATGTGATAGATAGAGTACATGATTAGATAATAAGTATTTCTGCATACATTTATTTTGTATCTAATCCCATGTGTGTGTATTCTTATTTCTTTAGGAATATCTACATGGCATCTCTTTCTACTGCAGTCAATTTGCCAGATGCCTGTAAATAAGGAATGTCTACTGCAAGTGAAATAATAAGTATCTCTTGCTTCTCAATATAATTTGTTCGCCATTTGCATTTAGTGATGTAGTGTTCTTGTTGGTGAAGGTGGCTTGACTTTACAGGCAGAATTACATGAAAAACACACCAGTTAAATCTTCGTTTTGATTTCAATACAATAAAAATCTATTACAGTATGGAGTTGAATATCTTCTTTTGGGGGAGGTGTTTCATTTAAATTAATTTGACATATCCTGTTATTCTAGTGGCCTTTACTTACATAGAAAATACAATAAGACAGGGGTTGGCTTCCATTCTGGTCCTTTTTCTCATTGATTTTCTCATTGTCTTTACATCTTCTGAAAGATGTAAAGACAAATTATTGCTATGGTGCTGTGCCGCCCTGGGACCTGGGCATGTTCTCTTGTACATCTAATGCTTCATTTTGTGTAAGTGTGGAAGCTTGGCTGTCCAGCTCAAGCCATGTTCCTTGTTTCTGCCGAGGAGAAGGTAAAAGACCTCATGAAAATACTGGATTTAGCATGTGGGCTGCCAGTTATGCCAAAAGAAGAAAAAAACAATGGTGTAGATTGAAGCAATATTTTGGCATTGGCCATAGGGGAAGTCAAGCTGAAGGACTGATATTTGGTTTCCAGGCATGTGAAAAGGACGGCATTGAACAACCTGTGTGATGAAGACCTTAGAGTTGCTTTCAGGCTGGCAGGGCAACCCAAGCAGATTGTCTTGTGGCCAGGAAAAAGCACTAGATGAAAACTAAGCCTGTGATTTAGTCCACTGGTTAACAGTGAAATGTCTGGATGACTTCATTTAACAATGACTATCAAGGTGTGAATCTTTTTTCCCTGGTGAAACCACCTGAAATAGTGATTGGTGGTTGGCATTGGCTGTGAGAAGGCATTAAGTCTGCTTTCTAAACTGTCCTGCTTGGCAGGAGTGGATTTGGGGTGTTAGTGTTGTGGGAGACATCCCCTGGGCTCTCAGCAGATTAGTATCTGATGAACAAACATTTTTTACACCTGTAATTTCAGTAATTTGTGACTTCTCTTTCAGTTTCTACCCCTCCCACCCTGTATTTCAGTAAGTGCCAGAAGATGAGCTTTCTTTAGATACATAAACAAGATGATGTGGTGCAAATTACAGAAGATTACAAAGCCTTGATTTAGTTTCTCTGTGCTGTGATTTAAGAATTGATACTCTTGGGTTTTTAGCTGTGACTAAGCAACTGTTTTATTGAGGCTGATTATTTCACATGTCAGTGGTTGAGAGGTAGCATCAGATTATTCTTGCTGCTAGTGTGAATGTCCTTATTTATCCTGTCTTCTCTTCTACTGAGGATAACTTGGACTTTAATTTTACCTCCTGTTCTCGCCTTGTTTTGGCAGCCGGTGAATATGAACACTTACTGTGTCTCAAATGTTTTATATAGGGGGGACCACAGGCTCTGCAGGAGTGACCCTGCATATTATTCTTTTGTATTCTCAGAGTTTTTTCCACCTAGAAACTTCTGTTGGTAGGGGAAAATATTTAAGTGTTTCAGATTGAAAAAAAAAAAAAAAAAAAATCAAGGTATATGGCAGAAGGGGAAATTGCAGGGAGGGAGAAAATTTTTTTGTTGGTCACGGTGCTCCTGCTGAATATGTGGATGTGTACATATGGAGTGAGCACATGCACAGGCACTCCATACAGAGAAAGCACATACATAGGCCTTATGTTCATTATTTTAGAAGTTTTGTTTTCTCTTGCATTTTCATCAAGCTTTTAACAGAGCTGTTGTAATTGGGATTAAATATAACTATGTAGGACAGTAACTAAGACACAGATTCAGTGTTTTCCTCCTCACCTTCTGTGTGTCAGCAACATTCCTTGTGCTCATCCTCCGCCTAGAAATGAGTTTCTTTTAACCTAGGGCCTGTTGTCAGGAAGAGAGGATATTGCAGCATTCTTCCAGGTGTGGTGAGGCTCGGTTTCATTTACAAGTTTTGTCCAGAGTTGCAACACACTCCTCTGTACTTACCATGTGCCAGGCTTAGCTGGCGTGTAAACATAGCAATAAACTGAAAAAGCACTGCTGCACTCTGGTACCTGTGCACTCACATGCAAATGGGAGCCCTTTGTCTGTCTTCTGAAGTTCAATGTTTATGAATGGTTTACAGAAACAGTGCATGCTTAACTTGGTTCCTAGAAGAGACTTACATACCATTTCAGTAAGGTAAATAATTTTGCTGGTTTGGCTGTGAAGTAATTTTGAAATGTGTTTTAAAGATGCAGGACTCAGAGAAAAAGATGTGCACAAACAGCATTTGTATCTATAGGAAGAAATAGTTTCCTGTGGTTTATATATCAAGCAGAGAGACATGTTTATAACTCTCATGAACTGTGTTTTCAGTGTTTGAATGGTCAGGTCTGCCCAAATGTCTTACAGGGTTCTAAAGTTCCTTTTTAGCATTTTATTATTGCAAATATCTAGTAAGGTTTATTAAATTACATATTTTGTAATTCAAAGGGTATGTAAATACAAACAGGAAAAAAAGTAAAGCATATGAAGAATAAGGATTTCTGAGATACTGACGGTTCTTCTCTGCTTTTTCTTTAGCCGCTATCTATTTCTTGTTCTTTGTGGTTCTTTTATCTACAAAAACATTTAGATTAGTGTGCTAATTAGTTTATGTTAACCAGCAGAGGGCTTCCACCTCAAAGCAAACAGCCTTATCCCTTCTGCAGTTTCCCTGGTATCCTCTTAATCAGAGAAGTGGGAAATAGACATTTATTTAGTTGTTAGAACAGATGAGTGTCTGGGGGGAAAAAAACCCGCAATCTTCTCTTCAGACAGAAAACTTAGTGTGGCCGCAAAAATTCCATACTTAGGTAGTTAATCTTCCCAGTCTATCAGCACTTGGGATGTGTTGGCTAACAGTTGTGAGCAGAGCGCTTCCCTGGCCAAGCCTCAGCTTTGGAAAGGAGGTGCCCCTATGGTCAGGGGATTTAAAAAAAGATTTTGTGTTATGAGAGCAAGAGCCCCACAACCCAGGAGAACGTGTGTAGGAATCGAGGCGGTGCCTACAGTTGGTGGGAGCTTTTAGCAGAGCTGTCTTAGTTAGTGAGTTGTCATGCCCGAATCAAAAACCACGAAAGTACTTAATTACGTTTCAAGCAGAGATAATAACAGCTTACTACAGGCAGACTGCTGAAAGATAAATCACTGTCATGTGTCACCGTAACCGTGTCGCTGCTGAGGGTCCCTGGCGAAGCCCGGCACGCCTCGGTTGTGGGAGCGCGGATCCCGGCTGGATCCCGTCTGGATCCCGGCTGCCACCTGCCGGCACCCGCTGCCTCCCGACCGCGCTCGGTCCCCTCCCGGCGCTGCCTTGGGCCGAGCTGCTGCTCAGGAGGGCTGCCCGCGAAGTACCCAAATATTTGCACATTGCCCGAAGTCACCAAAACCCTGTTACTCGTCCTCTTACATTGTACGACAGCATCAAACCTCCTGAAGGAAAAGCTCGTCCGTGTGTAGGCAAGGCTGAAACTTAACGCAGTTGGAGCCCTTTCCTCCTGTATCCCTCAAAATATCATGGAATCACTGACGTTGGAAAGGAGCTCTGAGATCATTTAGCCCAGCACTGCCACGTCCACCACTGAACAATGTTCCCAGGTGTCACACCTACAGGTCTTTTAAATACCTTAAGGGTATCCATCACACTCTTACCTAGCAAAGCTCAGTATTTGAAACTGCTCCTGCCATCAGTAACTGCCCTATTCCTTGCATACTTGCAAGCACATTTGCTATGAAATTTGGGGCTTGCATCAGTTCTGGAATTATGCTGATGAAGAAAGCCAAAACCTTGTGAATATATTTGTATATGGTTGAAGCAGGTAGGTGTCTCTACGTGCAGTTAACTTTCCTCCTCTTTTGGCATCAAACTATTTTAGAGAAAAACAGTACTTATTTTCTGGGCAGTTCTGGCATTGGTTGCACCCCTCTTACAAATATCTTTTTGGCTAACAACCAGCGTGTGCCATTCGTGTTCCTTGATTGATTTCTCTCTCTCAGTAAGAGCCATCGTCATCCCTACATACAGCTGATGTTGAGGGGGAAACCAGCTCCAGGTTGGCCTAGCACTTTATGGAAATTGTACCCCTGCTTTTACAGAATTTCACTATCAAAGCAAGTGCAGCTGTTCAATCAGAGAAAATATTGCCCTGATGCAGTGAATCCTTCTGGACCACAGAAGCTGAACGGAGGAAGAGAGACAGGTGGCAGGCGCATCGTACAGACCTGTCCAAAAGCTAGTTTATCCTCTGCAGGATAAAATAGTTGTCTCCAGTCTGATTTTTTTTTTTTTTTTTTTCCCC
>WEKY01052793.1:0-70389 GCA_013390045.1 Picathartes gymnocephalus | reverse complement strand
TTTTTTTTTTTTTTTCCTTCTGGACCTAATAAAGCTGGAAATGCAGATGGGTTGCCTGGAAGCAGTCCTACATTATGAAACTCCCTCCTCCTTTAGTTTTGGTATGGTGTATTTTTAAATTAACAACACCACCACCACCAAAACAACAACAACTAACCACCAAAAAACCAAACAAAAAAACCAACCAAAAAACCCACAAACCAACAAACCCAAAACCAAAAGGGTAAAAACAGAAAGGAAGTTTTTCTTTGTAATTAGGGCATTCAAAGGCTCTCAGAGGGTTGTGATAGAAACAATTAATAGGCATTGCTTTTGTGTGAGACAGGGCCTACTTAAGTAGGTCGCAAGGCTGGTAGCCAGGAGACCTACTTTCTTTTCTTAGCTTTGCTGCTTATCCTTTCTGTGATCTTGGGCAAGTAACTTCATTTTTGTTCCTTTATTTCTTTACTGTTTTTTTCCCCTGGCAGGTCCATTCACACTGTGAGGGAGAGAGTTTCTCACTTATGTGCCCTGCCCATAAAAAGGGACACAATCTTAACTTGAAGTTTGAGGCCCTTTTATACCAAAATGCTCTCCGTGGCTGCTTCGCTGTAAATAATCATGCAGGAATGTGGATTACTTTGTGGGTGTGTGAGCATTTCATAGGGTACCTGTGAAAGAACAGGGACGGTGTAGATAAAGACCTCCGATGGAGGTCAGGTTGACAAGGTTTCAAAACTGACTCAAATTCCCACACATCTGCCTGGAGAGGATGGGGAGGTGACCATATGGAGCTGATCTGGTGGTGTTGGGGCAATTTCTGGCACGGAGGGATTCTCAGGGCTGCTGGAGCACCCCTCTCCTTTCGCTGGCTGCAGCAAGAGCTTTGTAAGGACAGGATGGGACTGCAGGGAAGGTGTTTGCAATGGGCTTTTGCTGGTGCTTAATCCAAATGGCTTTATGACTGGCTGATGATGAGTTGTTACTACCTGAAGGAAAACACCCAAGAAGCCTGTGAGAGAGGTGTACTCTCAGTTGCTGAAGCATGAGCTGTCCCGGGAAGCTGTATTTGTGAACCATCCATGTTACCATCTCGTTGAGTCATGAGAAATGATAGACTAGGAAATGTAGGAATTAAATTAACACGTGGGTTGTGCCAAAAGGCAAAAACGGAGCATGTCTGTGGCGTTTTGGGGTTTCTGTCTTTCTGCTTTGTTGATTTTTTACGCTGACCTGAAACCTTTTCTGTGAAACTTTTTTCTTCTTTTTTTTTTTTTTTTTTCTGTTTTTTTCTGGTCTTAGGAGGACACAGTGGCTGTGAACTGTGTGTGTGTGTTTGCTTAACAACTTTTAGAGAATTCTTAGACAATCAGCTTGTGATAGATGGTAAAAATCCTGATGGTATGTGAGAGTACGCTTATTTGGTCTTGTTCACCTCTAAAAATAAATAAATAAAAAAAGGCAGAGGAAGGAACCAGTTTAGCTTTCTACTTCAAGCCCTGTCTTTCTTCTTCTGTGATTCCTTCATGATTTTTACTGAGATGGATTTGTATTTTAAAAATGTAGCAAAAATAATGCCTCAGTCTTTACGTACATAACCTGGAAAATATGAAGCATTTATACTTGTATGACGTCTTCATAAGGGAGAAAATAGTCAGGTTGGAAAATTAGCTGAGCTTATTACAAGTGTATCTTGTTTCTTTTAAATGGCTTTGTAGTGTTTTACATAATTAAATACAAGCCTCTAAAGTGTTTCAGATGCTAAAATTTCTAACTCCATGGCCTTGCATTTGGCTACTGATTAAAGCATGGATTAACCTGCAACAGTTACTCAACATGTATTGTTTTTCAAACCATAATTGCTGTTTTCTCTTGATCTTGGGAAATTTACTTTTGATCCCCAGGTACAACCATGTATGCTGACGTTAAGCTTGTCACCTAGAAATAAGAAGCATTCAGTGGCAGTAACAGTGTTGAAGTGTACAGCAATGTATCTTTTCCTGAAATGAAATCGAATGATACCAAACTCTGAGCAAAGCATTGCACTACTCTGTTTACAGTAACAATGGAAATGTTATGGTCAGTCACGGTGCTTTTGCCCTTGCATCACCAAGTTGTGACTCAGCACCGTGTTAAAAAGGCAGAGGTACAGACAGGTCAGGAAAATTCCTGAATTTAAATTGCTGCCTAGACTCTGGGCCGGTCTTTGGGATTTACCCTGGCATTTTGGGTTAACCTGAAAGGGTTTCCTTGTTGGTTCCTCTGATCTTCTGTTTCTAAGTAGTACAGTGGAGAGGAGATGATTGTGATTCTGTCGTTCCTACCAGGGTTTTTATGCATCTGGCTCTGTATAATTTAGCCAGTAATAGCTGTGGTAGTTTACAGTTCTCTGTATTTTTCAGTACTGGCAATTCCAAACGTTTGCTCTTTGTCAAAAGAAGTAAGTTGGCTTTATATTAAATCCTACCTATTTGTAGGTGAGCCGCTCCAAAATGGATATTTCAGTGCTTGGGTCTCTAGGGGTATCTCACTCCACATTCTCGAGTCTTCTTGTAATCAAAAGGTCCAAGGAAGAAAAACAAAAGAAACCTCCCAACCCTACACAGGTCTCTTGTCTCATCAAGGATGGGCATTGGTGTCTGCTAACAAAGAGAAAAACCTCCAAACTAGAAGGACTTGATGACATAGTGAGAAAAGCGAGCGTTAGCAGTGTGTTTGCTCCCACTCACACTCACCTGGCAAACACTCAGCGTCCACTCCCCCTGCAGCCCCCTCCCTTCACAACCACTGACTTCGGGAAGTGGTGGGAGACCTGTGTATGTACATATGCATTACCGCGTGGAGTGAGGTCAATTTAAATGCAGCCTATTAAATTATTTACAGAAGACAGTTGGCTAACCCATTGTGCTATGTTAGTGGGAGCCAAAGGTCACTTTGGCGTGCCTGGTTGATTCATAGGGTAATCTGATACAGTACTTAGCTTTTTGCCTCCCAGTCAGTGGGTTAAACCTTATCCTCTTATTATGAGTCAGAGAGCCGTAAGTTTCAGAAAAAGCCAGAGCCTTTGTTTTTAATGGTTTTGAAGAGGCTGTGCAGCAGAATCCAGAGAGCTGCGGTAGCATCTGCCAGGGGGTTGGGGCGTGTTCTGCAACAGTGTAAATCTGAGTGGCAGCTTGGGAGCACTGCCCCCTTGTTTTCATACTCTCCTTGTCCATTTGGTAACATCATCTGCAGCCGTTAGGATGTTAAGACATCAATATTTGTTCTTCAGATGAGGGGCATGTTTTTGTGTTCTTCTTTTTTTTTTTTTTTTTCCCCCTGGATTCCTCACTACCACCATCTCCTTGAGGATTCCGTGAGCTGATCTTATTGGCTATCTCCCACATTCAAGTCTATTTTTTTGCTGCAAGATAGAAACTTGTGGGGTTTTTTTGGTCAACTTGTACCTTGGTGACCAATTCCAGCAAAACCCATGGGTATTGATGTGCCTTGGTCTAACCAACTCCTGTCTGCTTTAAAATGCTCCCTTTGCCTCTCCACCTTGCAGGCTTATTCCCTTCTGGGAGCTGCATTGGTATTGGCATGCAGGGCAAGCACTGATCTTTCAAGAGTGCCTGACTTTATATAACTTTCACACTGTGGAGTGCTTTTCCTAGCTTGCTAGTTTAAAGAGAAAGCAGCAGAATGTAACAGCTGGGAGCAAAATCTGTTTTATGAGCTGTAGTGACCCCAGTGAGAGCCTGATCACTAAATATCTGCTCAGATTTTGTTTATGTCTATGCACTTTTATTTAGTTTCTTTTCAAATGTAGCACCAGTTACGGGGGCACTAAAGTTTTCAGCACACTGTTCAGGATGCTGTTGGTGTGGACAAGCTCCAGGATTTTATTTTCCCCCTCTCCCAAGTCCGCAGAGGTGCGCAAGTGCTTTCCTATTTCTGCACGCAGAGTTCAGAAGTTTGCGCTGCCACTGAGCTGGCTGAGGAAAGGAGGAGTTTTGCTTTTAGGAGAGCGAGCCTATCATATTTCACTCTAATCCTAAGCGATAGCCACGCAGTCGGTTTTATTGTTAGAAGAGGGGTCCTGGAGCTCTTTCACCAGGCTTTTCTCTAAGGGAGAGCAGGGGAGCCAGAATGAGGCGGCAGAAGTGTGGTTGCTTTATTGTCCCTCATGAGCTGTACCATGCCAGGGCGTGATCTCTGCCTCCTCTTCCCTCCTCGTGGGCTGTTTTTGATGAGCCAGAAGAGAGGATTGAATTGCATGCACGCTCCTGGGGAGCGATGCCAGGGAGAAGAAGAGTGGAGCCACAGTTTCTGCTGTTGAGTGGAGAATGGAGAAAACACTTGCCTCAGTGCTATCCTCTGCTCAGCCCTTACATGCTCCCCTGAGCTGCTGCAAGGTGCCACTTTCTACTGCTTTTCTCCCCTTTGTTTTCTTTGGCAGCTCCCTAAGTGCTGTATCAAAACAGCTCCAGGGGAGCTGCGCTGGCACAGCCACCCACCTCCATACTGGTGCTGGTTTAAAGGCAGTGAGAACAAACCTGCGCTGAAGTCGGGTTGAGTTTGTTTAGCCTCCCACGAAAACCGCTGAGAAAGGGGACAGGAACAATTTCAGAGAGGTCTGTTTGGAATCGACGCCAGTGGCTGGCTTGAAAGAAGATGAAAAAGGAGTGTGTTTCGAGATCTTTCAAACTCAAACAAAACTCAGGCTCCCTCTCGCGTGCTGTCAGCTGGATAAATTTCTCCTCCTTGTCAAGGCAGACAAAGAGATTGTTTCGCAGCGATGGGGAACTCTCCTCCATGTGCGTGCAGCAGGTGGACGAGGATGACGAGAACTGGACGTACCGCAGCCAGCAGAGAAAAGGTGACTTGGTTTCTCTTTAACCCTTGCGATTGCTGCTGAAGGGTCAGCCCTGCTCCGTGCTGCTCTGTCCAGCTGCTCGGGTCCTACCGGGGGCCAGGAGCCGCAGGTGGGGGAGGAGGAAGGCAGCACAAAAGCCGAGGTGCAGCACTGCCTAGCCAAGTTTTTTTGGGGCTTAAAACTGTGAAAGCTTATAGTAATTAACAGGAAAAACCTTTAATTTCCCATCTGGGTACTGATTGTGTGGGGCATTGGTAAGCTTTGTTTATGCTTCTTGTAGCCAGTAGTCATTGGTGGCAGAGTCTTTGGGCAGGTGCTGCAAGAATCTCTCCTCAAAATCTGGAACCCAAAAGTATTTAAGACTCCACTTCTAAATGGCTGGGTGACTTTTTCTGGATGACTGCCTCATGGTCCTGCTGGGAAAAATTTAAGTGTATTTTGTTTTATGAGGGCAGATTGAGGAGAGGTCCCAGGTGCAAAATAAAAGAGATTATGAGAAAGTGATGAGAATTGCTTCATAGAGAGGAGGGACATCTAGGATATGAGATAAGCAGCTCTGAATGAGCTCTTGAAATGTTCAGACCTGGAGGATATTTTATACGAGACTTTTAAAAAATAGGGAGTTTTTTTGTGCTCTGTTTTGAATGAAGTTTGTCAGGTCACTAAATAACCAATTACCTCATACTTGCTCTAAATCAAAACAAATTTCAGAAGTTTGCTGGTGTGAGTTGGTGAGCTACAGTTACCAGTAGCTGGCTGGCAGGCAGTGGGGTGTATGTGCACGCAAGGTTGAAAATACTCAGTAAGGTGAGTGATTTGGTTGTAATTTCTCTAGTGCTGCCAGAGCAGTAGTTTGTTAATGGAAAGTGTAAGGTTGACTCAGTTTTGCTGTAAGGTCATTTTTGTAAGAGCAGGCAGGCTCTCCAAGGGCATTTGATCTTCAAAAGGCCTTTTATTTCTTTTCATTTCTGGGAGCAATTAATAGCTGTTTGACCAGAATTTCACTTCCGTGTCAGAACAGACTGTGGCTTTAGTAAATGGTTTGTATGCAGGAACATTAACACAGGATGTATATGCTTGTGCTTTGCTCCCTGCACGTTAGGACACAACTTTAATCTGTGCTTTGAAGATTGTTTTTTAACCTAATTCACAGCTGAAAAACTTCAAAAAAGGGAGGTTGCATCTGCAACCAGTAATTTTTACTTCTGACTGTTGGTAAATTGATACTGTACAGCGATGCCAGATTAGCTTCTAACACCTGTGGGATCTTGCATGGATCAGAACCATTGAGCCCTGCTGCTGGATTCTGTGTAACTTCCATAAAGTTTCTCATGCTGCCTTCCTTAGCCCATGCTCACCACAAGGCAGAGCTGGGAAAGGAAGCTTTACTGATGGATTAATGGTGTATTAATTTTTCTGAGTGATTTACATAGAGAACCCATTGTACAGGCTGGAGGGGGAGGGCTGAATTCCTTCTGTAATTGCGCAGCAAGCTATGAAAGCCTCCCTGCCTGCCTATAGAGGCGATAATATGTAATTTTTGAAGGGAAGGTGTGGGGAGGTGTAGATTATGCAGGGCTTATTTCCTCTTTCCAGGGAACAATTTGACTCAACTTGTAAAATCTGCCTGGATCATAAATCTGACTGTGCATTTCTGTCTGACCAAGATCCTCTGCCAGACTGACAGGGTTCGCCAGGGCTGAAGGGAGTGTGGGGTTACATATTTGGGCAGGAGAAACTTGTCACAGCTGCAGGTCTTTTACCCTGGGCTGTGAGTCAGGGTTGGACGGTGTTGGAAGAGTTTGAGTATCCATACCTGGAAGAGTGCTCGTCTTAGGTTTGTGTTCAAAGGCAAAATGTGTGTGATAAATGGCCACTTGTGTTCTCAAATTAATTTACTCCACTGCTGTGTTGCATTACTACTTGCCAACCTTTGTAAAACTGTGGGCTCAAAACAATACTGTCTTTGGTGCTCAAATTAACCACATCACTAAATTAACACAAACTAGAAAGAAATGACAGGCACAGCAGACTGGCAGGATAGTGAGTGTTATATAGAAAACCAGACTATTTTAAGCTAGATGAAATTTTAATACTTTTTCAGCTATCAGAATAGTTTTCCCTCCAGTTGTTCCTCAGGTAAATTGGTAAAAAAAGTAAGTCTGACAAATCACAGGCTCTCCTTCTCCTAACTGTACGTGTAAAGGCAGGAGTGTTAATAACAGAAGCTGGAAATGAAGGAATTATTCTTTCTGAGCTGTTTCTCTTCCTGTCTTTTTAAACGTCTTCTTTTGCCGCTCCATTGCTTCTCCAGGCTCAGATTGCATTCCCACGAGGCTGCTGGGTGACAGGCACAAGGCAGCATGTGTTGCATGGTATTTCACCAGCAAAGTGGCTAATCTGCCTTGGCTGCAAACCGGAGCTTGCACACAGTAGCGAGCACAGAGATTGGCTGGGTTTGTCAGTTTGAAATGAGCAAGAAAAACAAAAGTGAACGGTAACTGCAAACCTGGGGCACACCCTGATGTCCTACCTGGCTGATCCCTGCCTGTGTGGGGAAGTCAGGGGCTGCCACTTCTTTCTTCTTTTTAAAATGTACACAGTAGTGCAGAGTGTTTTGGAACTGGTAGTACCAATCAGACTTCACATTTGACAAAGCTGTTAGTAGAAGAGATGGTAGAAGTTGATGGTAAAATAAAGGTTTGTTGTTTGAGACATTTATTACTCAGCCCTCTTCCTCCTCAGTCTGCTAGAGGCCCTTTGAAATGAAGGCACACTGTAACTCTCACGTTTCTTCTTTAATCAGAATTTTTAGTTCAGACGTTTTACTTTTTGGGGTAGCAGGTATTTTTGGACTGAAGCTCAGAGCATTTTTTTTCCCTTTAAGTATTCTTTGAAACAAAAGTGCTCGGATTTGTTGCAAAGGGTTTCTGACGGATGGAAGAATGGGAGAGTCGTTCATGTGTGCCTGTGCTGTTTATCATGGGTATGACATAGCAAGTAACTTTGAACAGAGATAACATATGAGTTAGTTAATGGCACAGGTTTCACCATATTTAATTTTTCTGAAAAGGAAATGAGTCACGTGGCAGCATCAGAACATCTTAACCGAGCTTTTCTGGCCAGGTGCTGGAGAAGCACAGGTAGCAGTCAGGTCTGGCCACACGTGGCAATGCATCAGAAGAAGCTCTTACACAATGAGGTTTTCCCTGCCCTCCCCCAGCTCCTGTCCCTGTTTAATGCTCTGATGTTTTACCCACTCCCTCCATTTCAGTTGGGTGCTTCCCAGTCTTTCTGCATCATGAAGGTTAAGCCTTGACTGCTTTTTACTGCACGTTATATTACCTGGAAAACTTATTTAGAGTCATTAGAGAAACCTTGTTTCTCAGGTAACTGCTGTGTTTTAATGACTGATCAAACCCAGTTCAGAAGGTGGCAGCCACTGGCTTTCTGCCATTTGCTGGCAAAGTCTCAGTCTTTAATACCAAAGCGTGTGAAATGTCTCTTTATTTTCCTTGCAAAACCAGTCTAAATGCGAAAATTTGTTTTAATGCTAAAATTAATTTAAATTAATAAATAACTCCTTGTGGGCTGAGCCTTTTGTGTCCTTGCAGTGTGTCTGATGGAAGCAATCCTGACATCCTGATGACAACTCTGACTAAAGCTGTCAGTTAACTTCCTAATGGCTTCTCATGGTCTGAGAACATCACACTTAACAAGGGGACAGATTCCATAAACTGAAAAATTATTGAATTGTCGAAGTAGCAGTACTGGTGCTGCCTTATTATGTCAGTAAAAATGATTCCCTTTAGTTATGCCTATACTACCTGTGGTTGGTTTAAATGTGCATCATTTTAAGTAAGTTTAATACTATCAGATGAGTTTCTCTTCGTGTTCCAGAGGCAGACTTGGGACTCAAGACCTTTTGGTTTTTGGAGCTTGTATTTTCAGTGTTTCCTGTAGAAACTCAGAGTAGGGATAGGCAACTTTGATCTTACCTAACTGCATCACCACAGCATCACCTCAGTCTTTTGTCCAAATAATTTTTAAATTCTAGGTTTTTAAGTTGTGAATATAGTTTACAAGGGGGTTTCAGGGACAGAGCAGTAATCACATTTTTTTAGTAATGAGATGTAAGAGTACCAAAAACTATGAAGTTCCCATAAGCAAGAATGCCAAATCCAGACTTCTTGTTGCTATTCCAATGTAAAATCATTTTATTGGGCTTTTTTTCCTGTATGTTTTTGGACAAGATCTTGTGTTCAAAGGGAGAAGAAGTCATGTCAGTTACTACATAGATAAAGGCCCGTAAACCCAAAGGGAGCTCTTAGCCTTTGTAGAAGGCATAGCTTGTGATGGATTGTAGTGTTGGGGCATGTGTGTCTGTGAAAAGGATTCTTGAAGCTTTGGGCAAGTCCATAAATAATAATTTATGGAAACCTCAAAAAGCATTTTTGTAAGAGACTGGAATAAGTCCAAAACAAATAATATATGCTTTATATACCTTTTTGTGAAAGATTTCTTTTTTCTTGTTTGGGTTGTGGTTTTTGTTTGGTTTTGTTTTGTATGTTTTCTGGGGGGATTTTTTTTTGTTTTTAAAAGAAATTAAGGTTTAGCATATATAAGCACACATGCAAATCTGAATGTTTGAAAGGAAAAAATAATGAGAGATCTGACACAAAAGCTAATTTTCTATCTTCTCTTACCTTTTACATGTTGTAGTTTCTGTGTGCAAAAATAAAATTGGATATAGTTCTATGCATTTGTAACAATTGGTCAAGTTTATATCAATTTTTTGCGGTTGGACTGGTGGATGTTGTCCTTTTAGGGAAGAACAGCTGGGAGCAGAGGTACTACTTCAATTACTGATATATGTACTATTTATCTTAGCATATTTGTATCATGGCACAGCAGAGGGTTCTGTAAAACTTCCATGATCTACAGTGGCAGCCAAAAGTTTTCACACTGGTAAAACAGCTAGGGACAGTCACAAGTTGTGCATTTAAATATAACCTGAAGTACCAACTTTTGCATATTTGTACATAAAGACAAATTTAATCAAAACTTTGCTATCTCTCCCATGTCTTTGGGCAGATATTGCCACAGATGGGATTCTGAAAATGGGTTTGCTAAGCAAAACTTTGTAAGCTACAGAAACAAGTTTAAGTAAGAAGTGTTAGGATCACAGAATATCTGTGTTGGTATCACAGAACCATTTGTTTAAACCCGTATCTCTACTTCTGCTTTATCAAAAAAACATGGATCCAGCCATCATGGTTATTTGGTCTATAAAAACATTACAAAATTCCAATTCTTTGCTATTTTGAAAGTGCAAATATATTTTATTTTAGAAATAATAAAAATTGTTACCTGATCAAAAATGTTCCACGTAAAAATAGAAATGAAAAAAAAAATTCCATAATCTTATAAATTTGCTGCAGTCCTTCCTTTTTTCCTGGCTGCTATCCCAGCATGTCCGTGCCTCTCCAGGAAGCAGTGACTGTAGAACAGCAGTCTGTGCTAAAGGACATTTCCCAGTAGGTTTTTTTTATGAAGAGTTGTGGCTGGTTTCACTGCCTACTCCAAGAGCCATAACTAATGTAAGTTAACTATGCTGAAGAGTCTTAATCTCTCAGGGGACTGGAATGTTTTTTGTTAGGATGGAGAAGCTGAAGGGAAGAACAGGCTTGTGTGGTGTTGCTGAATCTGTGTGTTAGAGCTGCTGTCTCGAAGTGTGTTTTCCTTAGGCAGAGGGAAGGTTAACCTCTGGTGTTTGAGAACTCCCGGGGCAGATCTCAATTCCTTCTGGGCAGGTCTGTGCTGCTGTCAGGTGAGACATGCCTTCAGCTGGACACCTTGAATTTCAGGTGCCGAGTAGCTCCACACGGAGTTCTCTCGGCTGGTTGCACTGTAGAAGACCACAGCGTTGGGAAACAAAACCAAATTGAATAGCACCCGACTTAACCGTGCGTTTCCAAAGTTACAGGAACACTGCAACCCAGTTTGTCTCGCAGTTTCTGTGCTGTTTGGATTAGCACGGTAGCTGGTGCAGAGCTCCTCTGCTTGCTTCTTCGCAGCCATGAAGAAACACGCGAGATGCTGTGGTTTTCCTTCTGAGAGTATATTGTTTTGAAAAGTTTTCAGTTTTATTTCATGACATATAAACTTCTCTATACTTTTATACACTATATACTTTTTCTTGTTCCCAGGGTACCCTCTGATGTCCAGCTTATCCTTAGGCTGAAAATCTAGGGCAAATGTTTCCCCCTAACTAGGGGTCAAAATCGGTGTCTCTTGACCTTCATATTTTACTCTTAAGTAGCTGTATTTTATAAAGCAGACTGGATGCTTTCCAGTGATGGGATGCACTGTTTGAGTGAAACAGTGTGCTGTATGTGCTTCCCTGTGCACTGCTCATCGAGTAATAGACTACATGAAAAATTCTGTTTCTATGCAGTTGTTAGCCAACTGTTTCATGAATTGCCCTCTAAAACTAAGGGGACCTTTTCTCCAGCGTGTTCATAGCTCACCATTCTGGCAGAACATTGCAAATATGACAGCTTCTTGTTTTTCCTTCAGTCTGTTACAAATGAAAAGAAAGTGAAGTTAAAGGTTAAGAATGTGGCTGAATAATTAAAGTTGATGAATTTTGAAAGAGCGTATTTAGTTTCTATTATAATATTTGGAACAATTAAATAGGGTGGATTTGACAGTTTGTGATTTAAACTATGAAATACATTTTCTTGTCTTTTAGCTGCAGAATTTCAGTAAAAATAAAGAAATTAAACTCTAGGTTTGCGATCCACCTGGTTTGTTGGGGGTTGGTTTGCGGTTTTGTTTCTTTTGTTTTGCTTATATTTGCCTATTAATATAATTTATCTACCAACCACTCTTTCCCATTTGTAGGTGGAAACCTCTGTGTTGTTTTTTTCTTTTTTCTGGAGAATTGAAATGTAAATGCTGTTACAACTTGAATGTATAGCTTGTTGTTCCAAAGCCTGAGCCAAAGTGGTCTGTTAAAATGTAAAGGCCTAGGTGCTTTTGATACCTAAACAAAGCGTATTTTCAGCATGTGATCGTGTATGTTGGACACTTAAGACAATGGCATATTTTTCATCCCAAGGAAAGGTGATTAGTATGTACACCCCTCTGCTCCTTCTAGAGCTTCCCTTACATATGGCGTGGCAGCTTCTGCCTGGCACTTCATCTTCCTGAAGCAGATGGATTCCGTGGACATTGAGTCGTGGTGAACTTGTGGTGTTTGGAAAGCAATTATAGGCTGTGAATTAGGTGCTTTGCAACTGATGCATCACTTACTTACCTCTTCACTCCATAATAAGAGATCTGAAGAAGCACATAGAAGGTTTTCATGTAAAGCTCCTCAGAAGTTGTCAGCTCAAACACCTAAGCAGAGGGAGTGACAGGGCTGCATTTTGCTTGAGAGTAGCACGAGGGGATGTTAAATGGAAGTTACCCCTGGCCACACTTTCTCCAAGGCAGCACAGGTCCGCAGTAACAGTGCCCCAGTGTATATTGTGTATACTGGAAGGGATGGGGAAGGCCTCTGCCCACACCTCTTCCCACTTCTTGCTTGAACTGAGGGGCATGTCCATGGTACAAGAAGCTGTGCTTGCCAGTTAGCAGGTCAGGTTTGATAGGAGCAGTTCTTGGAGGAGGCACAGCTTTTGCTCCTGACTGCTTTGGAGGGGTACCTGCCCTCCATGCCCTCTGTGCCCGGGTTCATGCAGCATGTCCCCATCAGTCACGTCCCATCAGACCTGCTCCTGTCACCTGCTGCCTCTCTTTCCTTTGGCTTGTTTGCATGTATGAATTTTTTTTTTTCTTCCCCATGGCTTTGTTTTGCATATGCAGGTGTTTGCTCCCTAATGCAGTGGGGATGCTCACAGTTTATGTATTAGGCTTAATACTCTGAATGACACTCTTGTAGGCACCTTGCTAATGACTACATTAATTAAAGAGGGACCTTTGGAAGAAACAGGCTCTTAATTTTGATTCTGTCATCCATGTCTAATTTTAATGTCTGAAATAGGGACAGAAACTAGTGAACAGTGGAGGCTGTTGCCTTTTAGAAACTGAAATTTGTTTGTACTTGCTTGTAATTTCCATGGAGAGTTTTGTATCTTTTTCTCCCTTGTAGTCCAGACTGCCAAAGAGGTGATGAGTAAGGGTGACTGATTACAGCCTACTCTACATTTACATGGAAATTCTCATCCAGGAGTTAGTAAGTCAATTTTATTAACCTTGAGTAATGCATGTAATGCCACATATGGTAAATACGGCATTTTCATTTCAGAATGAAATGAGTTATTGTGGCATGCAGTGCCAGAATCAGGTATTAAATTCTGTGTTTGGCTTGTAACCAGCTTGATGTGGTTTTGCAAAGGGAGAAGATGCCCTGCACTCAGCACCACAACTCCTTTCCACCGAGTTGCTGGCTGGCTCTGACAGTGGAGCTCTTCCACAGTCTCTGTCATATTTTCATTCAGTTGGGACTGTGAGGAAGGCAGCAAATCTATTAAATTAATCGGGTCAAATAAGAACCCGTTTTGTTCTGGCTGTTCTTCGCTGACACTTTTCACATGCTGGGATCTCGGTGAAGAAGCAGCTGTGTTTCTGCCCCAGGGAAGATGGCAGAAAACACCTCGGGGCTGTGTCAGGTTTGTAGCAAGGAAAGAATCAGAACAGGCGGGAATGCAGAAATAGTTCCCATTGCATGTGAAGCTGTAACAACCTACAAATGGCTCTGTCACCCTGCCCTAGCACGGTTACTGATAAGAATACGGGCTCACTTTGCTGCCCAAGGACAGCTCATGCTAAAGTGCCAATTCTGGTAATTCTTTGTCAAGGACTTAAGTGCATTTTGGCCTGTAGCTTTAAATAAGAAGAGAACTGCTTAAAGTGCTGCTGGTTTTAGCCCAATATTTCAGTGAACTGTTTCTTGCTGGGTAAGCATTGTGATGGTGTGAATGGAGACAGCTCCCCGCGTAGTACGGATAGTGTGTCTGAACGCTCGTACACCTTAGGGCAGAAGAGAAACTGATTTTTCTCATTGCTGCTTTGTGTTGGTCTGGCATTTGTTTCAACCTTGGGGAGTTTTTTTTATAAAAGACCATTGCTCTGTTTGGTTACAACCTGCCGTAATTGTGGGTATTTCAGGAAATAACCTGTTCTTTTCTCCTCATCCTTGTAGGAGGTGCAGCTGTCTTTGGATGCCAGGATGACAGTGAGTGAATTCATGTGTTCTTCATGCTGCCTGTGGTTTTGGTATTCCTGATTACCCAGAGGTGGCCTCAGAGCATTCCCCAGTAGCTTGTTGTTTACCAGGGTTAGTGAAACACTGATGACATTAATCTGGGGGAGCAAACCCTTGCCAACCTGTGGCAATTTTCTGGAGCAATGCACAGATGACTGGGTAAACGAAAGTGCCCGCGAGGGGCATTTTTGTTTTGTTTTAATAGTAAACATTATCAATAAAGCCCTGATGCATCCATTAATCAGAGCTAATTTGGCACACAACCCTTGCAAAACAACGAATCTTTTTTTAATTGAGATCTTTTAGCAGCAGATTGAAATTACTGGATTGCACGTTGTTTTCCCAGGCTTTTTCTTCAGAATTTCTGCTCTAGCCTCTCTTTAAATTTAGACCATCAGTCACTGTTTCCATATAATTAGTGTTTTTCTGGTCATGTGTTAAGGCTCTGTACACTCTGGTTCTACCCGCACAACCAGGAATGCCCTCTTTGTTCAAATTCTGTGGCAAAGAAATTCCTGGATGAATTTGGGGAAGTTGGTTACAGATTCCTTTCTTGACCTACAGCAGCTCTTTAAAAGATTTTGCCCTTTCTATGCCCTTTGTCTGCATAGTAAGGCAAACAAAAGATAAGGCAAACTAATTCATGACTTCATTGTGTTTGTTTTCTTCCTCACTTAAGGCAGAAGGCAGCCCATTCCTAAAACCATTTATTTTATTAATTTTAATCCTAAGCACTTTGTGTCTGCACCTGCAAACACTGCTGGGTTTACTACAGAATAATTTTTGTTTGCAATATTCAGAAACCACAACAGGATTTCACAAATGCTGTCTGCAGTATCTAATTGAGAACTCCACCAGTACAACTGTAGCTAGGGTAGGAACAAAAATAAAATTGTTTCATTGAAAATAATCTTTTGATGAAAAAAAGACCCATAGATCAAGAATTTTACTTTGGCTCCTGAGTTTACATAGGACTAAAGTGGAACTGTGTCCTTCCTTTAAGTAAAAGGTCATTGTTTTAGATTTAGTTCTCTAGGAAAACAATTTCAAATAGTGTCAGAGGTTTTATTGGAAGAAAGTTGTTCTAATTACAGGCATACTTTTTTTTCCCCAAATCTTTATATTGATTCTGTTCATTCCTGCTCCTTAAAGGTATGAAAAATTACTTTTTTTCTTCTATGTTTGACAGTTTGGAAAATTCTCTTCTTCATGCCAATCTTGAAGGATGGGACAAGGCCCCATAGCTGCAAATCTGGAGTGTGAGAGTAGCTGTATACTAGTTGTTTCACTGATAATTTTAGAAAGATCCATTCATCACAAGTCACCTGCCTGCATTACTTTTTGCAGGACAGGATACATATTTTTAGCTCCTCCTTTGGTGCATACTTAGCAATTTGAGTTACTTTGAATTACCACTTTAAAGGACATACTTTCTGCCTGATCATTTGAGTAGGTTACTTGTCTCATTGTGTTTTCTGTGACTTTCCCCAAACGATTTTCTTAGTCTTAAATAATTTTTGAAATATTTCTCTCCTTCCTCACTGAATGAGGAAACTCCACCCTCAGCCGTCAAGTAGAATGGGTAATATAATATGTGCTATCAGCTGCAAGAGATAATAGCAAAATATTTTTGTCTTGCTTTGGAGTTGTAAGAATATTTTGTTTTACTTCTCAAAACAATGGTTAATATCTTTTTTTCCAGTGTTTGGTTTCCGAGTCAATGCTGACTCTTTAAAGATACGCCAGGGCTGACCTAACCTCTTGTTATCTCCCGTCTCTTATCACCAGTGGGACCATAGGGCCTGGTAGGTTCTGGGTCTGGCTTTCCTTCGTGCTTGAGCTGCCTGCAGACTAGATGGTGTGGCTTGTGTCAGCCCTCAAATTGAAAATTTTATTTTTACTCCAGCTGTTTTCTTTGGATAGCTTTTCAGAGTGGGTTTTTTGTTTGTTTGGGTTTTTTGTTTTGTTCTGTTGGTTTTGGTTTTTTGTTACGCACAGCTTGAAAGGCAAACATGTCAGAAGAATTCAGGATTTAGAAAAAAGATAGTTGGCACCCATCCAGGGTATCAGAAATTGACATCTCCAAGGATTGCTTTGGTTCTAAAAGGAAACAGGGCTTAATTAGATGTCCCAACAGCCCTGATAGCTGGCAGTCAAATTGGGATGCACCTCGATGTGCAGCAACACATGAAGCGGGACAGAAAGGGCCTAAACCCTAATCAGTTTTTCTCTGTGAGTCGGGCAAGTCTGAGCTGGGTTTTCTTTCATGCTCGTTTTAATGGTACATACAATCTTTAGTATCCAAAAAGTGGTACAAGTATGTACATTTTTTTCTTGAATTTATTTCCCTCCCATCCAGTTGCATTTTCAGATTAGGGCAGCTAAGAGAAATGGCACTAGCAATGTTATGTTGCAACAAGGGGAAAATGACACTGCAGCTTTTCTTCTAGTTGTGCTCAGAGAGCTGATAGACATTTCAGTGAGTTTGAGAGTAAGGGAGAGGATGAGAGATGTGGTTTGGTGTTTCAAAATTACCGATATCATGTGGTTAAAACATTTCTATTTAAAAGGTCATGACCATTCTGTATTTAAACATGGATATATGTGCACAGTTCTCCATGTCAGCTGTGGTCTGCTCTGTGGAGCCAGTCTATTTAGCATCCATTCAGTGGGAGCAGTGCCCTCCTGAGAGGGGGCAATGACAGGTGGCATTATGGCAGCTGGGAGAGCTGCTTCTGTCATGGCATAGATGTGGTGGGATGTGTTCTTTCACATTTATAGCTGTCTCTTGGTACCCAGCACAACGTGTTATGCTCTGCAGAGTCAGCATACTTTGTACTATGGCTGTTGGAAGATACTTCCATGTTATTTCTGTAGGGTTCACCCAGGTGTGATGGGGAAATTCGGTTCCCTGGTGTCACAGACTGCAAAATGAGATGCAGGGTGTGGAACTGGTTCCCTGATGGGAATTTGGTTTCATACTGCAAATGGCCAGGCAAGAGAAGAGCTGGGGCAAGGAGCTGCCAGCTTCCTAGATGGCAAGATCCACTACCTGAGGTAGTCTGGGGGATGTCAGGCCTCCTTGCTTTTTCTGCTGTAAAGCTGCACATGTGTCTTTGGACACATAGAGTCCCGACACACTAAGAAAGGTAAAATAGATGCTGAACTGCTTTAGGCCTGTCTAGGAGTTGACTGTTCTGCCCCCTTCCAAAATATGCAAATTTTTATTTCACTTATTTTTTGTTGTAAGCGTTCTATTTTTCCCAATGGACATCAGGAAAGGGGGAATCCCTTTCACACTTCTTTGCTCTACTCCTGGTGAGGGTGGGAGGGGAAGCTGGCAAACAGGACTGAGTGTATCCCCTGAGGAAGATACACGTCTCCAAGGACCCAAACCTTCCCAGAGGAGTATATGCCACTGGTGTTATGGCCCAGAACAAATCAGACTTTTCAGCAACTGTCTCTAAGCTATGTCTAATTCCTCAGACACTATTACTGTTCCATAGTTGGCTTTCTCTTTCCTCTTCCTTGTTTTATTGACACAGTTTTCCCCACTGCCCATTTGCAGAACAGACTTCTGGTTTTGATTTTGTGTTTTGTTGTTGTTGTTTTGGTTTTGGTTGGGTTTTTGTTTTGATTTGGGTTTTTTTGTATGTTCTACTTGTGTTTGTGGTTCCCCTAGAATCTGCTGTGTCCTTTCCTAGTCCCCAGTAGAGTGTTGGCAGCTGCTCTCAGTCCCCGGTGATTATCACTGATGCGCTTCTTGCTTCCCCTTCCAGGTAATTAATGAGTAGATTTAACAAGATTGGACCTTAAAATCCCTCTGGTATCCAAGTAACCTTCCTCCAGCTACAATATGCTTTTGTTTATTTTGCCTCCATAAACTGTTTATTCCCATAGCCCTCTGAAAAGTCACGGTAGGAAAGAGCACATGCACACCTGGAGCACCAGAAAATGGAATTAAGGGGAAAGGGCCCCTTTGCTTCTCAGAGCATAAGGAAATCTTGACATTAGTCTGTACCCTTCCTAGCAGGATTTGAAAGAGAAAAGGCAGACTAAGCTATATAAATGTTCTTTCTTGATTTCAAACTATTCCAATGTGATGTCTCCATTTTTCTGCCATTGCAACCTGCTCATAGCCCACTCTAAAGCAAAGTAACCTTTCTTACATGAGGACAGATACTTGAAAGGTGATTCTTTAATATCAAAGCCCAGCTCATGGTACTCAGCATCTCATTAACACTGCTTCATCTGGGGTCTGAATTGCTGTTTTAAAGGTGTCTAGGCCAGGGTTTTTTCTGGAGCTCCATCTAAAGTAACACGTGTTTGCATGTGTTATTTTCATTCGGATTTACATGGAGGATTTTAGGACTTGTGCCTTTGGAGACAGTTGCAATTCTTGTTTGTTCAGCAAGATGGGTTACCCTGACCCTTGCCTTGTTCCCTGGTTCTTGTATTTCTTTGCTGTACAAGGCCAAGCCCTATGAAAGTTAGTCAACACAACACAGCTTCATTTAGACCCAAATACCATGGCTAAGCACAGTGCTGGTGGCAGCTCTTTGTGACCCTTATAAAATAAAATGTTTACAAGGTTGTGTGCTTCTATTCCTGAAGGTCTCCTCTGCAGAAATGGAGTAATGTAAGAAATCTTCTTAGCCGCAACGTCTCTGGTGCTGAGCAGAGGAGTCATCGAATGGCTTGGGTTGGAAGGGACCTTAAAGACCGTGTAGTTCCAACACCCCTGCTTTGGCCAGGAACACCTTCCAGTAGACCAGGTTGCTCAAAGCGCCATCCAGCCTGGCCTCTGAACACATCCACCAGCACTCTTAAAGCATACAGGCATATACAGTAGTACAAAACCAAACACTTTCTCTAGCTTGACTGTTCAGATACACTTAGAAGATTGTGGCTTATGAATAAACCCTGTATTTATAGATGAGGTAGAAAACTGCTCCCAGCACTTTCTGAGGAGACACCTGACGCGGAGCGGGGGGAGGATCACGAAGAGCAGAGTGAGTGATTTGTAAGGAACAGGCGAGCTGGATTACAGTGACTTCCTTGCCTAACGCTGACCCCTGGGTCCCCACGAGCTGCAGGAGGGCAGTGACAAATGCTGACAGATGAGCTGGACTGCCGCTCCCCAGGAGCCGCGGCCCGTGCCGTGAGTGCCCGCGCTCGTCCGCCGGCGTTCCCCCGCGGGCCGGGCGGGCGGTGCGGGAGGAGGGAGGGAGGGAGGGAGGCCCGGCCCCGCCTCGCCGCTGCCCGCCGGGCCGCAGGATGTTCTGCCTGAAAGGTGAGGGTGCTGCGCGGGAGGGGAGCGCCCAGCGGGGCCGCTTGGCCTGAGGGACAGGGGTTTGCGGCTCCTTTGGTTGCAGCCATTCCCCTCGCTGCCCGGCGCGATCCTGCGGGAAGGTGCCGGGCAGCCCGGCAGACAAAAGGCTGGCGCGCTGCGAGCGCACGGAGCGCGGCCGGCGCGGCAACCGCACCAGGGGTCAGTTTCCCTTTATTTGGTTTTCCCCCGTACGGGTGAGATGTCACGGAGCACCCGGAGAAGAGCAGAGTTAGTTGGTCGTGCTGTGTTACTGCAGGTGCTTGATGGAAGCTGCTGCTCTGCTGGGTGATGCATCCTCGCATTCGGAGATGGTGCAGGTCGTCCGGACAACAAGAATTTTCACGTCCAATGAGATAGTCTTATTTTATCTTTTTAATCAAACTTCTTAAGCATGCGGTTCTGAAATGAAAAGACTAGGAAAATCTTACTGTTTTTGTTTCACGCCCATATTTCTGTTTTTATTAAAAATTGATATTACTGCTACTTCCCTTACTGAAGTAAGATGGAAGCTGACACCAGAGAGCCGTTGTAAGGAAGGGTTTAGGAGGTTTTATAAAAAAACTACTTCCCTGGGAAAGAATAACAATTACATTAATTACTTAAGTGCTTATCAGTGCTTGCTCAGAGTGTTTTTCTAAGTTAGTTAGGGACATGGTTTAGAGGTGGACTTGGCAGTGCTGAGTTAACAGTTGGATTCCACGATCTGAGAGATCTTTTCCAAACTAAATGGTTCTATGATTCTATAAAACACTGACTACTTTTATTCTACTAATAGCTTCTATTTATGCAACGTTCCCACTAAAGGATCTTGGTACAACCATAAATTTTAAAAAAGGACAGTAAAAATAGTTCCTTTCCTGCAAATTTCACAGTAGTGATCTAGTGTTCCTAGAGGAAACCTTAACGAATTGCACAACACAATTTGCTATGCAGTGGTTTATCTTAAATGAAACTGTTGTTGTGTACAAAAAACCTGCAAAGTTTAAAATTTTTAACTCCACAACAAGAGGTTTTTAATTCACAACAATTCAGCAGATCACTGGAATTACTAAACAATAAAAGATGAAACTTTTGTTACAGCATTAACTTAACGATACAGGACAAATTGCTTAAGCGAAGAGTGTAATAGGTAAAAGGTTTTCAAGCCTGTTGAGGCAGGTAAAAAGACTGAGACTCCTGTCATCTAGATCAGCTGGCTGAAAATGAACTAAGGAGTTAGGTTTTCAGAGTTCATCCTATGTGCAGCAAATGAGCTTGTACAGAAGCTAAATACTTTTCCCTTGCATAATTAAATTGAATTACACTAGCTTTTTTGTTTTAAATCTTGAATGCATAGGAAAAGACTTTCCAACATTTTCAGGTTTTATTTGTGACTAAGTCTCTAGTTCCAAGATACAAAAGCTCATCTAAGGGATTCTCTTAAAAGCAGTGAAGGTACTGGATATTTGTGCTGCATAGCAGTGTATTTTGGCATGTGTTGATCCTTTTCTCTTTGCATGCACTCTGTTACTGCACTTTGCTCTGTTTTGATAGCTTGGAGTAGGCTTCTCCCTACTTTCAGGAGCAGCAGCTACTGTGTATTACATTATTATGCACTGAAAATCATGATCCTGAAATAGTCAGCTGGAGTGTTCCTACTGATAAGCTCAACATGCAAAGGAGAAATGTTGCGACACACCCGTCCTTTTTACTGGCTTGATGGTAGCCTGTGTAGGGAGAAGGTCTCTTAAACAGCAGGGCACATCTACTTTTCAGGTGCTGCTGGCTTGTTTGGGCTCTGAGGGCTCAGGGAGAAGCAGTGTGGTTGTTCAGGTGCTGCCCTGGCTGCCAGCTCCCAGTGTTTGCTCAGTCTGATTTGTCAAGCACACTCAATCTGATAAATAAATCCCAGGTCTGAGTCAGTGTAGTCTGTGGGGTTGGGTGTGCATGGGATGGGTGATAAAATCCCCCCAGCCTAAAACTCGGCCTCCATGAGCTCTAGAGGTCTGCTGCCTCTAATTTTTTCCTTTTTCAGGGGGAGATAGGTGCTCAGAGCTGGGTGTCTCTGCCCACACACGGTGGGTGACCCAGTGTCTCCTGCTCCCAGGCTGGCCCTCACACGGCACCAGTCTGTGGGCAGCTCTCAGCTCTTCAGCACAGCCTTCAGGTGCTCCCATCTTCTGAAACATGCATTGGAGTTCGAGCTAAATTGGGCACCTGCAGCAGAGGCAATACTGCGTGCTAGTTACTGATCTTTGGGACTGAAAGAGTATGGATGAACTATTTAAATAAATTTCCCTGGTAAAGAATTAATTCCTAGAAATGTCATGAGCAGTTCATTGGCATATGCTGAAAAATGAGCACACGTTTCTGTGATACTTGCCTGGAGTTTCTCTTTCCTTCATAGCTTTTGTAAAGGGAGAAAGAATAGTGCCAAGAAATGCTGTAAAGCAGGCATATGTGCTTACGGCTTGCCTGCACTTGGGCAGTATTTTCCGTTCTTGCTTGTCTTACAGCTGTGCATTTGAGAGGGAAGTCTTTTATACTAATAATAGCAAGAAGTTATGATAGAAGCCATCCAGGAAAAATCCCAGGCATGTACTGCTTGCTCTCTGGAGAAGAGTTCCATGCTAGAAATGTGGATTTTTAAAAATGTCTTTTTTTTTTTGTAAAAGATCACAGGGCTGCTCACCAGTTGTCTCATGTGTTGTGTGTATGTAAGGACATTCCTTGGATTCCTTTCTTGGCAATTTTCTCGTGAAATATCCAATGTTTGAAATCAGAAACAGATTTTCTCTGTCTTTAAATAAATGGGTTTTCCAAGTTGAACTAGACAAGAAAAAATATGTACTAGTTGCTTTCTTTTTTCTTTGTGTTTAAAGTTTTAGTTTTTTGTGTGCATAACACCAGACCCAGATGAGGAAGGGGACTCAAAATAATCTAAATGAAGGAATCTATCAAAGTGAAGATTCCTGGCAGAATTATATGAGTTTAGTTTAAGCCTAGATTGATCTTGTGGCATGTCTTCCTCTGTATTCATTTAAATTTTTTAATTTCTGTTTCAGTTATGCATAATCACAATGGGACCCATTCTTTTTGTAGTTTTTTTTTATATCATATGCATTATTTTATTAGGGTGGGAAACTTAACTATCTGCAGTTTTTCGACATATAAAAGCAGTTTGAACAAACACAGAATAAGTACAGACTGACATTTAAGTATCAAGCATATGACTATAAGTTAACAAATACTCCTACTTCTCGGTTCTTAGTTACACCTGTGTGAACCTTGGACGTGCCAGGATGGCTCTGTCAGCACCACCACCAAGAGCTCTGTCAGACACCTTGCGTTCTCATACTGTGGGGGAAAAAATCAGTTTCTACTTAGCTGCTAGGGGGATTTTACTGTTTAAGACTGCATAAAGTTTGAAGGTTTTGTCCATTAAAGGACAGCTTTTTTAATTCACACTGAAGGAAGGAGAGGAATGGAGGTGTGAGGAAGGATATATCCATGGCTGATTGTGGATAACAGCATCTGGTACAGGACCAGCCTTTCTCTGTCAGGTGGCAGTGGATGAGAATGGCTTCTAACTGTGCCTGGAGGTATGGAATGAAATCGAACATAACAAAAGGAAGATTATAGGTCTGGATGATAACATTCTTGGTGAAGTTAGTCTTTGCTCAGAAATAGCGAATATATACTTCTGCTTTTAACTATCATATGATAGTCCTTCACCTATGGCTACAATCCTATTGTCTAACGTACTTGAATACCAACAAAACACTGTTTCTGCTTGGATTCATTTACAATCTAAATGCATTGAAGGAGAGCAGTGTGTATAAAAACAAGGTGAATTTTCAAAGGTAGTGGAATGCCTGGGTGGCAGAGCTGCAGCAGTGGCTGTGGTGCCTACCCTGCTTTGTTTCATGGCTCTGTTTGTAGCAGGGATGGAAACGCCAGGGAGTATTTGTGCCATGCTGACCCACTGAGGGAGAGTGGAGTACCCCAGGTCTTGCTTCTGCAATTCAGAGCTTGCCTGTAAGTACATTTAATCACCACATTGTGGAAGCATGTTGTTCCACTCCTTGGAGCTGTTTCATTTGACTGCCTCTGAGGAGACCACCAAATGGCACGGGTACAGAACCTGCGGAATGAATGCCTATTGTTTGCTGTGGTTTTGCTTTGCTTTTTTTGGTCATAGAACAGGGTGTGGGTGCCTATTTTTTCCGTTAAATTTTTAAGAAGGTCAGTGGCAGTGGGTGAAGCAGGGTTGAACATATTCAGGCATTAGATAAAATCTCTTCTGGCAGGTACACCAGCCTTTCCCAGGACAAATGGACTTTCACCCTGAAGTGGTATGGTGCCAATGCAAGCCAGATAGATTCAGCTGTGAAATCAGTTGGTATTAAAGATCTCCATCAGTAAGTCTTTACGTGATGGTTGGAAAGGTGGAGGTCAGGGCACACTGCTGTATGTGCCTGGCCCTGAGTACTTGAAATCAGCTTGTACTTTTCAAACGCAGTGCAGTATAAACGCACACAGACAAAAATACTTGATATTCATTCATTGAGTCAGGTGGTATTCTTTAGGACTATGAAAATTGACTGCTCTGCTGTCACAACTGTATAATTAAGACACAGTTTTTCCTTCATTTAATCCACACTGCCTTTCTACTCCACGTATGGGTCTTTATTGCAGGCTACAAACAGGAGCCATTTGCACAGTTCACACATCACTGCAGTCCTAAGGAGGGCCTGTTGGTAAATGAATCATAGGTAGAAAGATCATCTGCTGTTTTCCTTGACCTGATGTTTGCTTTTAAGCAATGTCTATTAACCCCCTCCATTTTCTGGAGGGCTGCAGTACAATGAAGTTGGCCATCCTGTGCAAAGCAGTAGGAGAGGGCAGTGAATTTCTGTCGAATTGCAGCGAGAAGCCAGTAAAACACGTGCAGGCTAGAGAACATTAAAACAGATGTAAAAGTAGCATGCACAGCTGACTGGATTCATAAATCTGAAAGAATTTCATATTGAAGTGGCATCTGAGACAGCATACACATACTCAAAATCTATTAATACCTTCATGAATTTTTCAGTGCTTTAAGCATAGTAATGATTGCACGTTGTGTAAGTATTGGGTTACCAGATTTGTGTTCTCTGTGCTTATCATTCTTCTACAGTGGCTTTCTCCCCTAATCCCATCCCCCCCAACAGCATTTTTGCAGAAGGCTGCTGTTACTTCCAGGGAAATGCCATAAACCTTTGTCAAATGGGAGACCCATTCCCTGTGGAAGCACTTTGCCTGGTATTAAGAAATGGAAATTTTGTTAATTCTTTTATTCAGAGTCCTGTCACAGCTGTGATCTTGCCTATGGTTAATGGCTGGCAAAACAGTCTATAATTACCTCAGGCATCTCTTTCTAATACTATCCCAGTCATCCAGAGCATCCCACTTTTTTCTAGCTATATTTAAAAAAAATTCAAAAAATGTCTTTGGCATTTGAAGCTCTTGTATAACTTATCTGGACTTTTAGACTTTAAAATATTTTAAACTTAATTGCTAGTCATAAGCAGAGGGATTATAAAAGCATAGCTTATTTAGTCTAGCTGGTAGCTTGAGAGGTAAATAACCACAAAGAGGGAGGAAACCTGTTGAAGTCCAAGGAGGATATTGGCACAAGATAAATGGTTATGACTGTGTTCTGAATTAATTGAAGTCAGACATTAAAAGGTTCCAAACCATCTGAGGAGGGAAGTTGTGAAACAGACATCCTAACAGGATAATGTGGACAAAGAACGTTTTTAAGATCGTTGTTGATAATATTGTGGAGAGTTTTAAGTCAAGAGTTTCTGGAGGTGGTAAGGGAAGTATGTGACAGAGGGCTGCATGAAAACTTGGGGACAGGATTGCATTTGCACTTTGCATATGTTGTAGTTGTCCCATGTTTTAAGTGCTTCTGTTGGTCTTCCCGTGAAGACCAGAAAGATTTATCCCTTTAAATATGTAGTTGCAGCTTCTGAAGTCTCTTTGTTCTGCTTCAGTGGAGGTTGGCTACAGGAAAAGGCTGGATAGAGGAGCAGGGTATGCTGCAGGTTCTCATGGCATCAAACCATCTCACAGATGTGCCCTGCTCACCCCATTCTTTCCTTTAGATTCAGCAACAGGTACTACTGAGGCAGAAATTTCTCTAAAAGCTCAGCCTGGTTGGGATTGCTGGACTTTTCCTGTTCTTTTCTAGTGCCAGGTGTGCTGCACTCTCCTTAGAAGTTTTATCTTACAGACTTCCTGCTTTCAAAGTCTCCAGACTTTGCTGACACCTTTCATTCTTCTCTTGCTCTTTTCCTGTGATGCACTGTTTTTACATACGTAGTGAGATACTGCTGTGTCACTTCAGGTTGCTTGTTACAAGGTCTTTCTCGGCCTGTGAAACCTTTAAATCCAGAGATGCATTGAAAATCTGTTCTTTGCAGCATTGCATCCTGGCCCCTTTCTCTTTCTGACTTTTAATCCATCTCCACTTTAAACACATCAGTGGTGCTGAAACAGAAATACAAGCCAGGAATTTTAGCCACATCCTGTAGCTAAGACAAGGACTAATACTTGTGCTCGAGCAGAGGCATCTCCAGCATTGACAGATGCTACTTTTCAGTAGTTAATGTGCTTTCTGTCTGCATCTCTGCATCTCAGCCACAAAGTCTTGGATTATTTTGTGTGTCTTTTAGCCTTAAGAGAATTGCTGCATCTTTAACATGCTTATGTGGGATAAAGAAACATGATGCTTAAGTAATGAGGAAAACCCAGCTTTTTCCTCCTTTTGTTTTTAAGGCCACCAAGTTGCCAACTCTTGCCTGAAGGCTTAATTTGCAGGGAAGCTTGAGTTAAAATAGGAGAAAATGTTTCCACCATCTGAATGCACAAGTGGACCCTTCTTCAGTCATTCAGGTTTGCTTTTTGTTGTCCTAGTTTCATACCTCAATAAATCACAAGGAGGTTTTTGTAGTTGCTAGCAACCAGAAGCCATCCATGGTGTAGCACCCTCTGGAGAGGTGCCCTTTCTCATGAATACTATGCTAGAAAACAGAAGATGGTGGGAACACTGAGTCCTTCTTGAGGAAGAAGGATGCAAGGGTTAGTGCTAACTTTATTCCTTACAGGCAGAGTGCTGGAGTAAATGTGGCTGGCAAATTAGGAGAACAGAAGAAAATGCAAAACTGTGTTTCCTGCATAATGGAAGACAGTTTTTGATTCTTTTCAAAGCCTTTTTTTCCTTAGTCTTCAGTGTGCCCATGTGTACTGTCATGAGTCAGTGCATGCAGTGTTGCTAGTGAGGGCCGTGCTCCTGCCCTGGGTATTGCTGTGATGAGAGATGTCCCACTCTGTCAGGTCACACAGCTTGTAGCTCCACTCTAAAGATCTTGAAGGGTCTCTCATGTTGTTCTCAAATGCTGGAGTTGCTCTCATCTTACTACTTCTTGTCTTAAAGGATTGTTTTCAAGTCAGTTAAAAAGAATTTTATTTTTGTGCTAAAATTTTGAAACCTATTCTTGAATTGTCATGCTAATCTGTGTGGCTTTACTTTCATTTTTAAAAAAAGTCTAATGCAAAATACATACAAAGACTCAGTGACTTTTTAAGAACAAAAAGGTTTATAATCTGTTCAAATTTATCTTGATTTAGTGGCCTATAGTCTGTCAGAATATGGAATTTTAAGAATACATAATTCTGAAATTAACCAAAGCATAGACTTGAAGAATGATATACATTTTTCATGTCTCAGTTTGGCTTTGATATGGGCCTTGTTGTAACCAAGGCATTTTGCATTGCTCAGTCAGAGCTGTTGCAGAGAAGATCCTTCTCTAACAGAAAGTTGGCATATAGGGAGGATAATCAGAAAGGAGACTTATTTTCAAGAATATTCCTTGGAAACTCAGGATTAATTTGATTTTTTTTTCCTTTTTTTTTTTTTTTTTTTTCCCCCCAGTAAACAGTCTGAAGATGAAACCCACAGACAAGTGGGTATATTAATCTGTGGTCTTGTATACAGATGGCTGCTCTTTCCAGTTCATTTTGTGAAGCTCAACCATTTGACTTTTTTTAACAGAGCAGCAACTCCAGATATGAGAAAGAGCAGCCCTGGTGGGCTGCATAGCAGTAGCATCTACATTCAATAATTTTGTTGGAAAATCAGTTGTTGTAAGAACAGTTGGCTGTTGACTTGGTAAATTCATATTCCACATGAAAAAGCAGTCCAGCAAGTTTGTTGTTAAAGACACAAAAATGACAAGTCAATATGAATTTTCTGTAAAAAACGATCAAGACTATGTAATTGATAGTAAAAAGTTCACACATCATATAGATATGTTATTGACTGGGATTTGACAACAATGCTCTTCCTAGGGTGTGACTTTGTTTTGGATTGAAATACTGCTAATTTGTACTGCACCTCGTTATCTTAATCTTTTCTTTGGCAAGGGGTGCATATTTTTGTCATTATTCTTTCTAATGGAATTTGATACGTTCCTCTAGCCTGATCTGTAAACCCGAGTTTACTTACTCTTTTCAGAAAGCCTTTATTTGACCTGTTGGAAAGTAGATGGGCTGTATTTAGTCATAGTTCATAAGAAGCTAGTGCTAGCTGGCTTCTCTTGCATAGATATGATTTTCAAGTAAATGTGACACTTCAGATTAAAAATCTACTACTGAACTATTCCAGGTTAATGGGATTATATTTCATACAAAGTTTTATTTTAGTTCTTTTAGTGTAATTAATTATCTTTGCGGAGTTATGACTATTCCTTAGGCTACTGACAGAAGCATGTGACAAAGTTACTTTTTTTCATTGGTTGTGCTTTTAAAAATAATAAAACTACTGATCATGAGAAGCTGTGTCTGCATTGGCAAGTTTGCATGACAGGAGAGGGATCTGTAGTGTGGAGTAGGTGTGACATCTTGTGCCTGCAATGCAAACGAATGGCATGGGATGTGGAAGAACATCTCTAAGTGGAACCAACGTGTGTCTGAAATGTGCACCAGTACGCAGGAAAGTCCCTTCAGGCTGAAAATTGAAAAACATGACTATTTAATTTCTTACTTTTAGGCAATTAGGTTTGCCATTCTTGATCCTTCGCTGATGTTTTAATATTGTTGCATTCTATTGTAGTGTGCCTAATGTATTAGCTGCTGCTCTGTTGTCTGAAAAACAGTGAATGAATGCTCTGCCCAGCACAGCTGAATGATGCTCTCCTGTGTTGAATGTTGTGCCCTACAGAATGGAAAATCTTGTCCTTGTGGGGCTGGGTATTACCTACCAGTTTCTATTAAAATGGATGAGCAAAAGATCAGCTCATCTTTTGACATGCTGAGATTTTTTTTTATTATTTACTGAAGCACCACTCTTAATAAAACTGAGTTTCACTTTTTTCTTTGCCTAGATTCATACAATCATTTAGGTTGAAGAGGACTGCTAAAATAATTTAGTCCAGTGTTAATCCAGCACTGCCAAGTCCATCACTGAACCATGTCCCCAAATGCCACAGCTCTTTAAAATACTTTCAGTAATGAGGACTCAACCACTTCCCAGCATGTTGCAATGTTTCACAACCCTTTCAGTGAAGAAATTTTTCCTAATAGCCAATCTAAACCTCCCCTGCTGCAACTTGAGGGCATTTCCTCTTGCCTTGTCACTTGTTGCCTGGGAGAAGAGGCCAACCCCTCCACCTGGCTGCACCCTGCTTTCAGGGAGCTGTACAGACCAGTAAGTTCTCCTCTGAGCCTCCTTTTCTCCAGGCTAAACATCCCCCAGCTCCCTCAGCCACTCATGATTTGTGCTCCATACCCTTCACAAGCTTTGTTGTCCTTCTCTGGACTTGCTCCAGCACCTCAATATCATTATTGTAGTAAGGACTCAAGGTGTGACCTCACCAGTGCTGAGTCCAGGGGAACAATCACTGCCCTGGACCTGCTGACCACACTATTCCTGATACAGGCCAGCATGCCATTGGCCTTCTTGGCCACCTGGGCACATGCTGGATCACGTTGAGACACTGTTGACCAGCACTTCCCAGGTCCTTCTTTGCCAGACAGCTTTTGAGCTACTCTTTCCCCAGTCTTTAGTGCTGCCTGGGACTGTTGTGACCCGATGACAAGACCTGCCACTTGGCCTTGTTGAACCTCACAGTTGTCCTCTTACCACTGATCCAGACTGTCCAGATCCCTCTGCAAGAGCCTTCCTGCCCTCCAGCCGATCAAGTCCCGCCCACCTTGGCATCTGCGAACTGACTGAGGGTGCTCTTGAGCCCCCCTATCATTGACAGAGATATTAAACAGGACTGGCCCCAACCCTGATCCTGGGGAGCACCACTAGCAGCCAGCTGCCAGCTGGATGTAATTCCATTCCCTACCATTCTCTGGGCCCAGCCATCCAGCCAGGTTTCTACCCAGCAAACTCTGCACCCAGCCAAGTCATGGGCTGCCCTTTTCTCCAGGAGAATGCTGTGGGAAATTCTCAGAGGCTTTACTAAACTCTAAACAAAAAACATCCACAGCCTTTCCCTCGTCTTACACAGAGCTCAAAAGCAGTTCTTTATGGGGTACTTAGTGAAACACTGACCACGTAAAACCAAAATGTTTTGGAAATACTCACTAAAAATAATGAATTCTCCCAATACAGATTTGCATTCTTTTTACCGTTTTTGTTGTTTTAATCTTGGAAGCCTTCCTGCCTCCATGGCACACGTGGCCAAAGCAGACCTTCCTGGGAACATGCACGTCCAGGAGGGGGCACTGCGTTTTTGACAGCAGCGATGGTGTACACGAACAGAAGGCAGCGTCGTCAGACCTTTTCCTCTAGAAGGAGGAGGACGAGGAGGCTGCAGCCTTCTGACTGAAGGCTGCTTTGTAACAGTGGCTTTCATCAAGTAGTGTAGGTTGCTTTGGTTTTTCTATTGAAAACCCCACTGCGTGTGAACTCTTCGGTGAGCTGTGCAGGTGGCAGAGAGGTCGCTGCTGCTCTGTATCAGGAAGGTGCTTCCCTCTTTGGGCTTTTAAAGCCATTAAAAAAGAATTGTGAGAGATAATAGGAGTGGGGAGATGACTTATTTCTCTTCCTGTTACCATGGTAATAAGTTTAATGAACAGACTTGAACCGGCTAATCCTACCCAACCCTGTCTGAATTGCCGTTTAATATGAACTGTAAAATAAGCTGGTAGAATGTGACTCCTTTGCTCACAGAGTGTGTGGGTGTTATCAGCGTTGCTGACACTGCCATCCATTGTGGCCCCAGACTGGAAACGGCCTTCTCCCCCAGCTTCTGGCAGCATCTTCTTTTGCTCTGTGTTTTCAGAAGGATCAGAGATGTGTGGGACTTAACTGCTAGGCAGAAAGCTTTTTTCAACTACCAATAGTAATATCTAATTGCTTCTGTTTCACTAACAGCCCTGTCTTCTGCCCCAAACATGTGTCACCCCCTTCCCAAAGGTAGTCTGGTTCACAGAATGCACTGACCAAAGTACTTTGTCTTCCTTTTTGTATGGCAGCAGAGCGAAACCAGAAAGGCATAGGAATAGGAAGGCTTTTCCGAGTTACCTGCTGCTTATACAACTGGCTTTAATTGCTTTCTCATTTAAATATTGCAAAGCAGTGATCAAGAGTTAATCTCAAACATAAAGTATTGCTTGTTGCTCTTAAGAAGGCTTTCTAATTGAAAGTAGAGATGAATAATTAGAGCACAGAAGTGTATTTTAAAATATTATAGGACTGCCAATAATGCAATACAAGTATTTCTTCTTGTCTAATGTCTTATGTACTGTATATCAAAACACTTACTGAATTAAAAGTAATTGCAGAGGGCTATTACATAACAGCAAAGGAAAAATTAAATTAAGATATGAAAGAGAGGGTAATGGGTATGTTCAGAGTTGATGTGGCAGAGGAAATTCAGGCACGTAGATTCCTAATGATCGCTGTATATTATGTTTGGTTTTATTGTTGTTGGTTTTTGTTGTGTTTTGCGGGTGCCTGCTGTAACCAATGGTTTGCAGATTCGGTGTCCCTGCAGAGGGCTGAGGTTGCCTAAGGATGACACCTTGAATCTGGGACTGGCTGTGTGGGTACCAGGAATTAAGCTAGCCCATCATTCAGGGATTTGCTTCCACTTAAAGTACACAGTTGCCAGTGGCACTTCATGTAGCTTTTAACAAGCATATTTGCTTGTTAGGACTGCAGTTAGCTACCACGCCAGTCAAGCTCTTTACACTGCACATGACTTATTACTTACATCCTTTAAAAAAAAAAAAAAAAAAAGAGAGAGCTAAAAGCTGGTAAGTGCTGCATGATCACAAGTATGTGATAAAAATACATCCGTGCAAGTAGTGGGGGATAGAGCCTAATGCTGGAGAATATGAATATGGCCAAATGGAGAGAGCTTTTTGGAACATCACAAAGCTTTGTGTGCATCTCTGCCACCCCAGGTCCCTTTCATCTCTCTTGCACCCTGATGTCTGTCGGTATTGTACAAGCTCCTCTAATGCTAGACTTGCTTTCAACACTGTAAAGCTGATACCTCCTCCTTGCTTCCTGTTTGAGAGATTCATATTCAGTTAAAAAGCAGATTTACAATACCTCAAGGTGGAGGTTTTTTCTCTCTTTGTTTTGAAATTCTTTAGCTTTTGTCTGCTGTATGTAAGGAACATGAGTTAAGACTCCACACATACTATATGCAGAGGAAAGAGGAAAGGTACATAGACAGGGCCAGAGACCAAGACATTCCATGTCCGGTCTGGCCATTTCCAGTTCCAAAGGATGCTGGGGTGCTTCACTATGATGGACATATCCTGATTCTTGTGGTATCTTGAGCTGGCTGTCTGTAAAAGAAGGATACTTCTCTCTGAGAGTATTATTTTAAGGCTTAGTTAATGCTACATAGTCCGATTAAGTATGTTTAATATATAAATACTACTTTTTCCCCAGTTTGTTTTAAAAGTAACTATTTAGGTACAATTTAAAAGCTCCAGCTGCTTATCGAAAAAGCCCAGAACACATCAATGCATCACTGCTAAAAATAGAATCACTGTCTAATTAGGGCAAAGTTTATCCCCATGGATTTCTACGAGCTGTCTTTAATTTCCAGTTTGGTGCTGGGCTTACATCAGGAATTACTTCATTCGATGGTTTGTTGTGCAAGATGTCCATAAGAGTGCTGTTATTTCACTACATGGTGCATATTACCTTCTATTCAGAGGATCTACAAATAGTACATAAAGACTGATGATATTATTCCTTATGTAGCGTATTTATAAAGATTATCTTAATGCCAGAGTAGGGCTGACATGACAATCCTTCGTGATTCCATATCCCCTGAGTTCCCAATAGATATATCCTATCTATTTTTTAAACTCCCATGTGTAATATTCATCAATATCATTGCTGTTCTCAGAGCTCAGGACCATATACGCTTTTCTAATAAAAGGGATAATATTTTCTTTGGTTGTTTTTCCTTTATAATTTTGTTTCTTGTAATCCCTGAGTTAATCACAGTTTTGTAAGTCTATCAAACTCCTAATGATCTTTTTTGTTTAACCAGACATTTCCAGTATAATGCATTATTGATTGCATTTTCTGTAATTATTCCTAATTATTCAAACTCCCTCTAATAGAGCCTGAGTATAAGGAGTTGGTTTAGCAAAAATGAAATATGCTGGTAAAGATTAATATGCACGTGTAACAGCCTGCTCAGAGCATTCATACTTCCATTACTAATAGTTCCATTTTTAAAAGGCATTTTAAAAGAATAATAAAGGAAATAAAGTGTTACTTTTGGGAAATCTTTATATAAATTGTAGCTCAAGGCTGAGAAAAATGAACAGCCTCACTTTTGTGTATTTGAAAAAATAAAGCTGTGCTACAGCTGCATTAGAATAAATGAAGTTTAATCAAAAGTTTTGTGATAAAATTATGACTTTATCAAACTTAGGTTCTTGCTCCATATAGACATACCATAAAGTAATTGGGTTTTTTAATAGGATTTTTGGGGGTAGATGAAGATGCAGTGTACACAGTGTCTTTCTTACATGATCATGGTACATCTTGCAGCTCTATGGTTTTACATTTGCTAATAGCTGGGACCAAAACCATCACCAAATCATTTATCAGTGATGTTACCAAGGTCTTCCAGGCTTCAGGGAAGAACAGATTTATTCTTCAAGTAAAAAACTTGTGGGGACATTAATGCCTACCATATGGTAAATATACTTGTTAAACTGGATTTCAGCCATGATCCCATTATTGTGCATCAGCCTTACTTCGTGAGCATGCATTGGAAACACGGATAATTGAGTATATCTGTGGTCTAGAGAAGTGCATGGTAAATGTCATGGGGACTCCAGGGCAATATGTTATCCGGTGTCATCTTGATAAGTGTTTGGGATCGTGGGAGTCTGCTGAACACTGAATTGTTGGTGTCCCCTGTTCTTCTTGCTCCTGCATTTGTACTGCATGTTACCTCATAATACTGGCTTGATGTGTAGATCAACACTGAACTTTTATGTCAGATAACATGATTGTGTAGAGACAGAAAGACTGCATGCAAACATCAGCCAGTATCCTTTAGAAAGTGTAATTTGATAGCGTGATTTTGAGTTGTTAAAGTAAAATAAAAAGCCCCCCATAACTGAAATCCACCTGTATTCTTATGTAATAAAAGTATGTTCCTGTAAGCAAGAGAAATAAATGCAAGTCTCAGTGCATGCTTTAATCAATAGCCTGGTGAGGCTCTGAAGTTTTGTGCATCACATCTATGGCAGTGACTCTTCCCAGGACCCTGATAATCACAGGGAATGGAAAGGGTGCGACAGCAGGCACGGTGGCTAGACAAGTGGGTTGCAGAGGTACTGTCCCATTAGGGAGGCGTTAACAGGGCCTCCTTATGAACTGGTTCACTGACAGCACTCTTGGGGTTTCATTCCACCCAGGAGAACTGTCTAGACATTAATTTATTCTGGCAGACACAAGAGTATCAGTGTGGTTGATGAGTGAATTGAGCTCTGCTAATGTTAATCACAGTTTGTCTTTCTCATAGTCTGATGAGTAAATGTATTTGGCTTTGTAAATTTGTATTTGCCTCAAAAGCCAGTGTTCAGTGTTTGCCAGTGAGTTTCTGCTGTCTATATGGACCAGCCAGTGGTACCAACAGCTATTGCCCTTGCTTTCGGTACATTTTCCCCTTTCTATCCATATTTTTTGCAGATACTTGAAATTGTTCTCAAAAAATGTAAAATTGCAGGCAGGGCTTGTTTCATCCCTATTTATTAAAGGTATCTGGCACAGTTCATTATAAGACCTGTTCTCATCTATTTGCAAGTTTGCTGAGATTCAGTCATGTGGTACGTGTATGAAACACTTTATAGTGAAAATTGTTTGCTCAGACTGCTGTGCAAAGTCACAGGATGTTAAACAAAAAAACCCAAACAAACCTCCCTCACCAAAGTAACCAGTTTTTCATAAACTTTCTACACTTTGCCAGCACTGCTGAGTCAGTGTTGCAGACAGTTGATGCTGGATGGTGCTCTGTGTTTTATTGTGTGTCTGGAGGCTGATGCCACGCTGGTGCAGTGCCTGTGGGCAGCTGGTGTGTACACCCTGCTCCCAGGCTGCGGCTGCCAGCGCAGGCAGCAGGAGATGCGTGTGTGTGTCAGGGGGAAAGAGATGTGCATCTGTGTGTTGTTGTCGTTGTTAAACAGTTTGTTTTTTCTTCCCGACCAAAACTTTATTGCAGCTCTCAACCAAACAGCACATAAAGCCTTTTTTAATATGTGTAAATACTTACATTTTGCTGTTGTGCTCTTATATAGAGAGCAGCCTCTTCTGTGAACAGTATGGGCTGCAACCAAAGCATTTATAAAGAGCAGTTAAGAAAGCAGACTAAGAATTGTTCTTTGTTGTACTTTACTCAGGGTTTTGATATTTCCAGTTTTTAAAAACAAATATTCTCCTATGTAATCTTTCAAACAACATAAAACTTTAAAATTGCTGAAGACAGCGGTTTATGCAGAGTGCTCTCTTCACGTGACATTTTCCTTGCTGTCCCAGTCTGACTGTGCTGTTACAGCCAATTCAAAAGCCTAGGAAGGGCATGCTTCCTGAATGCCAGAGAAGAACAGTATGGGAGATTAGGGTTGGCACTGTTAGCAGCATGGAAACCTGCTTAGTAGTGCAGTATTTGGGAGAGGTGCCGTGGACTAGTGACTTGTGGATGAGGCTAAAGAACTGAGAATACCTCGACTCTAATCCTGGCTTTGCCACTGTGTGGGCAGGTTACTAAATCCCTTTGAGACTATGTCTTCATCTTTAACTAGGAATAATAGCTACTCTCTAGAGGCATTGTGAGGATGTGTGTATTTATGCAGTACTGGATGCAGGCTGATAACTGCTTATGCTTTGTGTTCAGCATTAATGCAGTTGTAGTCTAACCTGGAAGATACTGTCTTCTTTTGGTGACAATCTTTATGGTTCTAACTTTGAAAGGAGCGTCTTGAATAAATTTCAAAGACTGAAATCACAACAGTTTGCTCTTTTTTCTTTAGTCTGTATGTTTTTTCCTGCCTTTGCATTCTAGGAGAAGGTATATGTTCTTGTTATTGGCAGGTTCCTGCCCAGTTATGGTTCTGTAGCTGCCAGTGTCACAGCAATTATAGTAACTTAGCTTTAAATAAGCTTCTTGGATATGGCCATCTGTGTGCAGCTGTAGTACCTGTTGTTCAGAGAGTGGTGAATAATCGGGGATAAGGCTTAAGAGAAGCCACAGACTGGAGAGGAAGCAGGGAGTAGGCCGAGGTCTGTGGCAGGTGACTGGGTTTCCCAGCTCTCTGCAGCCTTTCTTTTCCTGCTTGTGGCTGTGAGCTGCGGGCAGGAGGAGGGCGGAGCAGGGCAGCCAGTAGCTACAGTGAGCTGCTTAACCAGGTGCTGGATTTTTCTTTTTCAGGGACTTAGAGAATCCTATTCCAAACAGTTTCTAGGATATCTAAATACCTTAGCTTGCCTAAGCGCAAAGGAGGAGAAAACCTTTTCCTCCACAGCCTTTTGAATGTGTCCGCTCAAGGGTTATAAGCAGGCCACTCCCTTTTGCTCGGAACTAGCCATTGGAGACAGCAGGGACATCCTTGAGAGCAGCATCTCACAATGATCGCCTATGTGCACTGCCTGCCCGCCGACCCGATGGTCGGGTGCCTCGGCAGGAGCAAGTGGCAGCCCAGCTGCAGCGATGAGGAGGAGGAGGAACTCATCCCGCTGTATTCCAGCAAAATGGGCAACGCTCACACCAAGCTGCCTGGGCGCCTCAAGAAAAAGTTCCTGAGCAAAGACGACAACTCCTTCTGGCCAAGTAAGATCAGCTCCTGTTCCTTAGCTGTTTTGGTCATTTAGTATTGCGTTGTCATTATTGAGGGAATAAATAAATAAAGCAAACATAAACGAGGAAAATACTCTTTATTTCTCCTTTAGAGTATGAAGGCATTGGGAACAATTTTCTTAGAAAAATAATGTATTTCCATTTCAGGACAGTGTATGTAAATTTTGTATCTGATGGGGCTGCTAAGTTGATACAGGATGGTACTGTTCATGTGATATGTCTGTGTTTGAGAGGTCTTGAGCACTCCCTTTCAGTTCAATAATGCTCCTTTTCAGCAAAATGATTGTTTTAGATGAGTGGAGCTGTTGACGTTGCACTCTAATTGAAAGCCATAGGAACAATCAGTGGATGAAAAGGCCAGGAAAAATAAGAAAAAGGTCTAACAGACTCAAAAGGTGCTTAATGTAACGTTGAGTACTTATTTAAAAAAAAACAGTCTGCTTTTGAATAACCTTTGGTCTAAGGTTATTTTCACTGAACGTGAAAAGAAAGAATTCCTGAATTGTGATGACTCTCCTCTTTTAATCTGAAGAGTTTCAAGTTTCACTGGCAAATACAGACGGGAAATAAAGAGAGAAGAGGACAGACAATGGTAACGTTCAGCTGTTTTGTTTTTAGCCTTAATGCTTGCCTTCCCTTCTTTTCTGACCACTTAAGCAAAGGCACCCAGCTGTTTGTGGAATGGTTGCTCAGAAAAGTCTATTTAAGCGTGATGGGGGAGAAATTTCACAAGACAGAGAAAGCTTTTCCTGCAAAAGCCAGCTGGCTGGCTATCTTGTGCCAGGTCTTTTTGAAAAAAAGGAAAAAAAAAAAAAAAAGGCACATGAGTATATTTACAACTGTATTGATTTTTCTTTTCCTTATTAGTCTCACACTGACTATCTGACAATGGCTGGTTATAACCAGGAACTGAAAAATCCTCATCTTGCCCACGTGATGCTAACACGAGTTAGCAAAACCACCTGCATTTTGTTTTCCGAATTACCATATCCTCCATTCATTACTGAGCACACTTCTTTTGATGTTCCCTCCTGGAGGAGTATGATATACTACATGATTGTTTCAGGCCTTTTTCAAGAGGAAGTAATTTTTTATAGTACGTGGAACTTATAGGTGGCCTGGGGTGTGTGTGTTTTGGGATTTGTCTCCCTTGCTGGGTGGCAGGTTAGTTCATTGCTACAAAGTTGTGACCTTGACTTTCAGAGCTGGTTCTGGTAGTGCCCTCGGTGGTGTTGCTCAGAGCATTGTGAGCAACCGCTCTGTTTGAATCTGCTTCTTCCAGACTGTGGAAATGGGATTGAGGAGCATGGGGAAGGTACTCAGAAATCCCTACTCCCTTGCTGCAGCCTGCCTCCTTTTTCTCTTTGTGCTGTCTGTAGGGAAAGTATCCTCTTCTCTCTAAAATGCACCTGAATTGAAATTATAGAACTTCTCAGGAGATAATTTTAAAATGGTGTGCATGTATGGAGTTTTGTTCATTTATAGTACAGCGTTTATATAGGCAATTGAATTGACTTGTGATCCACCAAAGCTTTTTAATGCAATTTTTGGTCCATAGTAATGAACTTTCACATGTGTCAGACCAAGTTTATTGCTGTATCCCTTATGCTGAGTTTCACTGGTATCTGGTATGACCTCATACATTTTATTTGGTTTTTTTGATTTCCAAATTGTGGAAGTTTCAATGAAAACTTTCCAGTGAAACAGTGAATGACAAAAGTCAGTCACCCTGCTTTCTGCCCAGACTTTTCCCAGACTTTTCTAGTGCTTCAGTGGTGGTGTCCCACCACAGTAGTGTACATGTGGGACACCAGCTCTGCCTCATTGGCTACTTTTTTCTAGTTCCCGGTCCATAGAAACAAAAGAATAGCAGAGTAATTAAGCCATCAGTTAGAAGTGTTATGGGTGGGACAGTTAAAAGTTTTATGAATGGGACAGGTATTATTTCTCTTTGACATAGGGAGAGTCTGTCACTTTAAACTCTGTTAATGTTTATTTTAAGGAACAGAAGTGTTTAAGAGTGGAAGTGCTTTCTGGGACCAGGTCAAGTGATAACTGCAGAGCACAGCAGGGGATTATTGGCTGGGCTTTATCTCAGTTGATAAAGGCCTCCCTTTGGGGTCCTTATCCAGCGTCATGAGAACTGCGCTTGGAGCGGTTTCACAGTGCTGATACAGCCCACAGAAAATGCTCCCAGAAGTGTTAGGATTGTTTGAAAACATAATACAGTCAAATTATTTGAACTTCTTCATGGGCTGAGGGGGCATTGTCACTGAGGGGATCTCAGTAGTTTGCAGCAGTAATCCTGGCACTCCTGCTACCAAATAATCAATAATCAAAATACTTGTGGTGTGATGTAGCAACCATAATGATCAAGTTACCAGTTTAGGGTTTCAGGTTTTTTACGCTACAGCAATTATTCTGTTAAAACTGTTAAATTAGTCATATTGTAAAGTGAAAGTTCTGCATTACCAGCTCAGCCTTGTTCCAGCATCTGTGATGTTGTTCTTCTGATGTTCTTTGCTGCCAGATTGAGTGCAAATAGACAATGTAGGATTAAAATCAGCCGGAGTGCAGCAGTACATCCTTTAACAGCCTGTCTGCTTGCCCGAAAAGCCGTATTACAGTGGTGTAGAGGCTGTCACCATCACATGTTCATTCACAATTACTCCAGTGGTGCTGAGTGTTTGGTAAATCGTTTTCGTACAGCAACGTTAAACTGAGATAGTCCACTGACCAGGTTTGGCAGAAATGTCAAGGGGTTGATTTAGTTTGGTTTAAATGCCTGCTGAATTGAAATATGAGACAGTGAGGCACTGTTGGCAGTGACTGCTGCTGTGGGAGGCTGACACCTCCTCCTGGTTAGATCATCACCTGCCTTTTATAGTTCCCATTGCTACTTGATATTTTATCAAATGCGCAAAGTTTAAAGGTGTGGTGTGCTCTTGCTGTCTTTTTGTGATTATAAAGTTTTGATAAGGATTTTGGAAGTTTTTTTCTTTCTTTTACAGATGCTGGAGTAAGCCAGTGGCAATATCAGATTACTTTTAATGTTTGTTAAACAGTAGCTTCAGTTATTGGGATTTTTTCTCGGTGTTTTGTTGCCTGCTAGCTCATGAAAGAATGCTTTCTTCTTCTTTATTCATTACACTCTCTAAGTACAACAGCTCTGTCTTATCTGTAAAGCTGAGACCCGTCTGGGATTTGTGTTTTGTGAAAAATGTAAAATTTGAAATAATAACTAAATCTATTTATAAATTAGTAGGATGTTGTGAACCAAGTTGGCTATTTTATTAACCACTGTTTGCTATGGCTTTTTTCCAAGTTTCCATAGCTGTGAGATTTAAATTTCCTAGTATAAAGATGTTATACTTAAAAAAAAAAAAGATGCCAGAATTCTTGCAAACTGGGAGGATTCATTCTTTGTGTTCTCGTTTAGCAGTGTGAAACAAAGGCTGAATTGCTTTCCATCTCTGCAAATTCTGGGCCGTGCAGAGCACTGAGCAAGCCTTTGTGGCCCTTCATACTCTAAGTGACACAAGGACTTAGTCTATGTGGTGAATGGCTGGGACAGCTACTCACACAGCATCGTGCAAGTGACTGGCCACCCTCATTTCTAGTTTTATCTGCTGTGTCCAGCTCATACCATAACAGCTGACGTATGAGATTGCACCAGATAAAGCCAGGAACTGATTCGTTTTGAAAAGAAAAAGTAAATTGGATATAATTTTTATTGCACGTCTAAAAAATGGGGGAATTCACCTTTCCCCCCTTTTCTCTATGTGTTTTTAATGTCTCTTCTTATGGCTGAGCTTTCTTGGAGGTTTTGTTCATTTAGCTAAAACAAGCCCTGGTAGTGTTGCAAAGCACGGGAACTTCTCCATTTGGACAAAATTACTTCAGGTCTCAGATAAAAGCTCTTCTTGGTGTGTGTTTCTATATGTCTTGCATTTCTTACTTTGCTGCACATTCTCTGCATGTTCCATAGGAAACAAGCCTCTCTGGCTGTCCTTTTCTGGATGGGTCATGGAGGTGCAGTGCTTGGTCTCTTGTGCCTTTTCATGCATCAAATTGCAAGAGTGATGTGGGTGAAGGGAGGGATGAAGAAGAACTTGGAGTATGATGGGTCAAAAGATGTTAATATTGGGTGTTGTAAAACACTTAAGTTGAATCGCTCACATGAACATGGAGGTCTTGCTGAGTTTCCTTGCTGAAGGAAGACACTTTGGTAGCCTGACTGCTCACTGTTAGGGGTGAACCTGAGCTTGCTGTTGCAGGGAGGTGCTGTTGGTGGAGATTTCATGTGTGCCTCTCTGCCTGTGAGCAGACAAGAAGCCGTATGTGGTACTCAGGAGCACAAGGAAGAGGTGGTGAGGTTTTGGTATGGAGCTCATTAGCATAATTCAAGTACATCTGGAGGAGTGTGGAAAAACAGAGTTCAGAGCCATCTTTTGTGTAGTGTTTTTTGCGACTGGGGCAAGGGAGCATCTGCTGTAGTTAAGGAGGTGGAGCAATCTAAGTGCAAATCCACATGTGAAACAAGATTGGAAAGCATGTGGCTGAGGATAGTGGTTAATGGTACACTGAGTAGGTTCTTCAGTGCTTAATTTGATTAAAGCTTCTGGGGTTTATGGATGCTGGGTACAGTATGTTTGCAGATCTTACTGCAAGTTACTTGTGAAGTCAAGAAATGGTTTTGAGTGCTGTAAGAAAATCAAATCAGATTATAGCAGAAACATGGTAAGGAGAATATGAAACTCCACATAAAGGGTACCTTTTAAAGGAAGTGATTATTAAAAGTCTGATGATTACAACAGATTTGTAGCCCTCTGTTGTTTCCCTATCCTGATCCAGTGACGCATCATTGACAAATGTCTGTGTTGCTTGATTTTCAAGATTTTCAAACCTCTGCTAGGACACAGTTGTAGATCAGCTCTGCTTTTTTCACCCATCCAGAGCCACGTGCTCCATCCTATGGGCTGTGATACTTAAAAGGTGCTCATTCTCCGAAATACATCACTTCTCTCCTTTGCTCTCAGTTGGCTTGTTCAAACATTTCGGAGGTAAAGCAAACTTGTACTCTGCTGGCACTGGAGCAGGTAGCAAAATAAATCTGGTTTATTCATACCTTGTAGTGTTAATAAGAAAATACACGTTTAAAATAATCCCAAATGCCAATAGGCTTAGTGACATTTAAACATGAGCGATGCTGTCAGTCCATCCGCAAACAAAAGTGGTATGTCTTAATTTGTCTAATTATGCTCTAACATGCAGGCCAGCTGCTGCTGTGAACAAAAGCAGTTGATCACACCATTTTATTAATTGCATATTAATTACCATTCATGTTAACCGTATGGGAGACAGTGGAGTCGAGTGAAGGCTGTTTGGTGATGGAAAAGAGAAAATGAACTGGCAGAGTGGTGTCTACAGAGAACAGATCTTAGAATGATAGGGTGCCTGGAGCTTGTTGATGCAATCTGATTTTTACAATGAATCTGGTTTTTCTTCCCCCCATCTAAATTACTGTATTTAGGAGTGAGAGGGATTTGGATAGAAAGGATTGTGTCTCGCATGGTGACTGCATACTTGTGAAAATACTGCTGTGTAAGTTGGTATTGAATTTGTTTGGTAATTTGCAGAAGGCAGCCCTGCTGGCACGTGGCCATCTGCCTTTGTCTGCCTGCTGTGCCAGTGGATGCACCTGCACTGCCTGGAAACACTTCTCAAAGGAGCAAGGCTGGAAGATCCAAGAGGAGTACAAAACTTGCTGGGTTTTATGTTTTATGCAATTTTGCTCCAAGTATGTAGTAATTTTAGATAGTGGTGGCAAGTCTTGAATAGAACTGGTTTTCTTAGAGTGAAAAATAAAAACATTGACACAGGTGGATTAATTGGTGTAAAATAACCTACAGCAAAAAGCAGACAGTACTGGCCTGGCCTGCTGCATTTATCTGGCATCAGATTACCTAGTAGGATATTTGATGATATTTGGTTTATCTTGTTGAAAATGAGACTTGAGAAAAATGCCCTCAACTTTGTTTTCCTCCCTTACTTCTTAATGTGTGGAGGCAGCAGCCACTCTCAGCAGATGCGCAGCAGTTCTGTTGGGCAGCAGGTGCAGGCTGGAGTAGACATGAAGTGGTTTCCGTCCTGTCATCCCCCAGATGACATTATCACGGTCTGTAGAGCATCTCCTTCGGCAGGGCCGTGGGGTGGCTGTCTCCTGCCTCTGAGCAGCACTGTCCCGCAGGCGGGTATGTGCAGTAGGGACAAATTATATGATATGTGCAAAGAAAGCTTACTGGACTGAGACCTAAAAAAGCCCTAAAGGTCTACCTTGCGTTTATTTTCTCTGCCTTCCCCTTCATTTCTCTTCAGAAAGGAGAGCAAAGACCCATGTTACAGTTTTTAAGCCAAAGGAGCAGCAGGTTTGGTAGGAGGAAGGCCCAAGGGCAGTTCTTTGCTTTCTTAGAAAAGAAGTAATGAGTTAATGGCAGATCAAATAGAAATATGTCTACTGTGAAAGGAAGTGCAGGACTGGACCTGGAATCTGCAGTGATTTAGAGAACTCAGTGTTGGCAGTTGATTAAATCTTTTTGCTTGGCTTTTCTAAAATGAATATATCAATGTTAAAGGCTTAGTCCCACCTCATTGCCAATAGATGACATTTTGCTTGCATTTCCTATATCTCAGAAAAGATGGGATTGAGAGAGATTGGCTAGTTAAAGGGAGGGGATCAGAGCCTTTGTTTTCATTAACATATTATTCCAAAAAGCATCCCTAAAACTGTAAAAAACTTCCAAACGGTATTGGAAGGCACAAAAGGAGACACAGAGTTGCACAGTTAAGAAATTGCTAATAAGCAATTGACAGGTAGATTGAATATGATCTCCTCTGAGAATATGCAGTGCAAATCAAACAATAATGGTGACGTTCTTCTGCCTAAACAGAAATTGGGACAGAGGGGTTGATTTCTTGTGGTTTTTTTTTTTTTTTTTTTAATGAGAAAAATGCTTTAGGTGGCTCATCGCAATTATGTCTCAATTGGTGCTGTAATACACGGCAGTATGGAGTCTGGATTATAGGGGTAAAGCATGATTGGAAAGGCACAGCTGGAATTTTGGATTGCAAGCAGTGCCTGCCATTACAGCAGTTACAGAAACAGCACCTGACATGTGAGCTGACCAGTTTTGACTTGGAGTCATTGGAAGAGAATAAATGTGAAACCCCCTGATGCCACCTCTCCAGTCCCAGCATAAGGGTACTTAATCAGCCTCCTTGTGTCTTCTCTACTCGGGCAGGCAGGCAGGCTGGGGCCTGACAATTACTAATTTAAAGGCTGAATTCCCCAAAGCACTGCTTGTGGTTGTTAGGCTGCATCTCCTAGCACTTTCTTGGAAACTGTATCTCAGTGTACTGGGGACTGGACTAGATTACCAGTGAGGGCTAATCCCACCATCTGAGCATGAACTGGTGTCGCTGGAGAAGATAACAAAAAACTTGTAAAATGCTGTGGTTGAAAGACAGTTTATCTGACTGTGATGCCTTTTCCACAGCAATGCCTAGCTAGTCACTTGGTGTGGGGTCAGTGGCCATGTGCAGCTCATCCCAAGGGTCTCATTCCCTGTGTGATTTCTGATTTGAGCCACAATGACTATGGGGCAACCTTTCCTCCTCTGGTGTAGCGCTGTCATTTGTTCATTGCCCTTTAGATGGTTTGTCAAGGAATTTAAGCACAGTGAAGTTTCCCACACAGAGGTTGCAGAGCACATTTGTCATTGCCCAGAGGCACTGACAGAAGTTTATAAAATCATTTCTGTGTGGATTCGTGATGTGTTCCAGGAAGGGCTAATTAAATTTGGAGCTGGGTAGCATCCCCAAAGCAGGTTTGGCACACCACCTAACTGAATGATCCCTCATAGTTGTTCTTAGTATTTTTTAACCAACCTGGCCTTCCTGCTGTTTGTCAGACATTTGCCACAAACATGCTGCTATGGCTAGACCAGGAACAGTGGGCTGCTCTGTGGGGTGAGCAACCACGTCCCCAAGCAGATGCTGGTGGCAATGTTAGGGTAAATAATTAATAACATCGAAGAAAAAGACAGTCCTTTATGTCCAGTAGCTGAAGGTAAGCACAGTTTTTTTCCTGGGTGTGACGATAACCTCTTCCTGATAGGTTTAATTAATCCAAGGAGGAGAAAGATACTAATTACCCTGATTTAAAAAGGAGTATTTTCAAAGCTGTGTAAGAATGCAGTGTTTTAATTTATTTGTTCCTGGAGCAGGATGTGTGCTCTGTACAGAATGTTAGAGGTTGTGGGATGTGTCAGGTACTTCTAATGGCTGTAGTTTCAAGTATGTTCTTCAAACCAGCTACAAAAGACAAAGATGTAAATTGAGTTTTGGTGTGCATCAGCTTAGACAATTCTTTGCGTGATGGCAAAGCAGGGATCCTGTTAGGTGGTGCTTGTGTCTAACTCAAGTGAATTTGGATTGAAGTTTTTTAATGCTGCATCAAAACATCCTAAAAGGATGCCATAGTCTGGGACTACTTGTGTCGTTATCCATCAGAAGAGCCTTTTCATGCACACTACATACCAATTTTGGGAAAACACTGCTGTGGTTTTATTGACTGGTTTTCCTGAAGGGTTATTCACATTGACCAAGATCTCCTACCTCCTTTATGTTTAAATGGAATCTTCTGCTCCAGGGATCAGCCCTATCGTGGAGGGCTGGTGTAAAATCTCACACATGATTTTTTTCCAGACTTCTAATACTGTGCTTCTTCTCTTTTCTGACTAACTAATAATGAAAAATGCTCTCCTGTTTCAATTCTGTAATAGCACATATGTCAGTAATTAACAGTCTTCTGAACCAGTCTGTACCCCAAGGTTGAATTTGGAATGTTGGGCACGGCATAAAAATGCAGCTGCTAGGATATACAGTACTTTTATCAATTATCTCGAGGTGTCAGGGTTGTTTGCTTAGTAGTAGTTAACTACTGATATTTCTTTGCCTTGTTCTTACTGTTGTCTTAACAGCTACTGGAAAGTTTCAGGAATTAAATTTACTCAGCTTATTTTCTGTGTGGGATAGCCCATGGTATTTCTACACAGAAATGTATTTTTAGGGTCTCCGTAGTTGTCTCTCTATTTATTTGTGTATTGTCTCCAGTTAAGTGTTGGAAATTTCATTTGCAGCGTACCTCCTGTTAGGGGGATGACACATTCAGAAGCTCTTCCAAAAATAAATTGGTAGTTTTAGTTTAAGTGGTTCTGATCTGAATTGTGGATGCATGCCTGCATTTCAGTTTTCTTCAGGTGAGAGTTCACCACTGGAAGCAAGTTACTCTGAAGTCAGGTTACACAGCCTGTGATCTATCAAGAGCTGAAGTGGCAGTGATGGTGCTATAGCTGCCCAGTTTCAAAGGTTTTCAGATACAAACAGTGAAAGTACTCAGAGAAAGAATTCTAATACTAGCATCAGCTGTCTCAAGTTTTATATTTACACTTCTCCAACTTCTCCTTGAGCTCTTCCAACAAAATGCAAACTTTTCTGCAGTTTAGATTTTGTGCTTAGTGGGGAAACCAAAGATACTGAAAGAGACATTTTTGCAATTGAAAATTTTGTCTTTCATTTTAAATAGTGTATGTTAAACCCTTTGCGGTGTTACAACTTTCCTGTTTGGTTGGTTTTATGAAGCACACAAGGACTAACACAACAAGGAGTAACTAGTTTTTCTAAAACAAGAAAAAATGTAGGTATCTGCAGTGGGGATCCTGAAGGAAAAGCAAGGCATCTACTCCTTCCCTGTCTGGCAAGAAATGTAGGCAGAAATTGAAGATTGAAAGCAGGAGGGGAGAGAATCTCCATTTAATATTCTGTGGATTAGATTTTGATGAAGAAGATTGTGATGCCTGTTGTATGCCTGTTGCCCACACATACTTATTTATAGAAACCATTGCCACAATACTAAAATGCACAGTAGACAATGTGCTCAGTAGTGCTTTCTGAAGATGCTTGGTGGCAAGGCACCTTTATCACTTTAGCATCACTTAAACTGTTAGATGCATTTTGCTAGCTACCCGAAGAAACACAAGTATTATTCAGTTGTTAGCGCTGATCCACCATGGCGTGTTGTGAGAATTGGGCCTCTAGATTGAGTATGATTAATAACAGATCTCTGAAACTTTTAATCAAAACAGTGCTAATAAAATTTTATGTTGGTATTCACATTATAAATTTTGAAACTTCAACCGATTAACAGTATTAGTCCTTCCATTCAGTTTTATTGAGGACTTCTGATAAGAAGATGATGACCACACAAATACAATCTTAAAAATCGTTTTCAAAATCTCTGTTGGTATTTGATCATGTCTGAGATATCTACACTCATGACCAGCCAAAGACATTCTCTGGAGATTCTGTGGTACAGATGTTGGTGCAGCTTTTTTCCCTACAGGTTGCTGAATCCTGCAGTAACATAATTATTAGGTCACTGTTACGGGAACTCAATGCCTTACTTTAGTTTGGAGACTTATTTCAGGGCAGATTGTGTCATTCTTTAATTGGAACACACACAGGTTTTTAGATTTTGTCAAAAATCTTGGGGCTTTAGGAGCAATAGCAAATGTCCATTTAACATTTGTGAGCCTTTGCTTTTACTCATCTTTTTAGTGTTGTGTTGCACAGATAACATTTTTCAGCTAAGGTTTTGGAAAGTCTCTAATGAAGAAACAATTTTTTTTATTTTCAAGTTGCTGTGGAAGACAGTAAATGGGTGCTTGATGCTTGTTTTTGGCATGAGCAGTTGTATGAATCTGTGCAGGTTGGTATTTTCCAAGGAGCTTAACTTTTTTCATTTATAGGTTGTAAAAGTTCTTAGGAAACTAGAGAATGTACTTGCCTAATTTTAAGAGTGTGCCTCCAAGCTTAAATGAGACCCACCCAGAATTTACTGAGAGTCAGCAGAAAGATAAAAAAAAAGAATCTGTAACCCCTTATACCAGGATAATCCATATATAAATAAAAGTATGCCAAAGAGCAGTGTTGGGCAGGGAGGCCAAGATAGGCTGTGAAAATTCTGTGACCTTTAAATAAGTGAAATGAGTAGGGAGCGTGTCCCCTTCAGGGCACCCACAAGGAGAATGCAGACTGAGATTAGTTGAAGATGTCTGTTGGATATTAGTGTGGATGCACAAGAGCACAGCTGCCAAAGATGGAATTACAGAGAGATTGTTTCGGACAGAAGTTCAGAAATGGAATTTTTGCAGTCTGGTTTTGTTGGTTTTGCTCCTAGTCCTACACGATGACTCTAATGAGAGGACTTGCAAACTTGTCTGCCTGGTATTTTTCCATCACTAATTCAGAAGAGAAGGATTTTCTCTGTTGTGCATTATCAGGACAAGTAAGAGTCAAGATTTTGTAGACTAATTTACTTGACCCAGCCAGTTTTGATCAGTTCTCTAGGATAAGCTATAGCACAGGAGCATTCAGGTGGATTTGGAATTTAAATTGAGAGTATTTTCTGGTGGCATCTTAAAAGGGAATTATTCCCTAGGGAATGAGAAGAATTGTCCTCTGGGAGCTGAAGTTGCCCCTGAACTGGGGTTCAGAAATGGCCAAAGGAAAAAGGATTGTGCCCTGCAATTTAAAATAAAACAAAACTGCACATTGACTAAACGTTTTCTGTTCTCTTACTGTGTGGGGAGATGCTCTAACCAAAAGAAACTGCTGCTTTGTCTGCCGGCAGCCCTGCCCAAATGCTGCCTTTTCTCTCTGCTGATGTGTTTGCATGATAGAGGATCCTGTGGAAAGATGTTTTGAATTGTCAAAGGAATGAATTAGCTTTATTGTGCTGTGACCTAAATAGGATCATCAGATCAATCAGTCTGCTGCTTTTCTGTCCTCTCTGGCTTAGGTTGTGTTGCTTCTCCTTCTCATCTTGCTCCCTCTTCCCTTTGCCCCCGCCGGGCAGCCCCTTTCCCAGAGCCTGCAGGCATAATCCTTTATGATCTTGGATAAAGGAGGGCACAGCCGGGTACCCTCTTTTCAAGCAATACCTGCCCCGTAACAGCCTTCACAGGCCCGGGCTCAGCCCGAACTCCCCTGCCCCTGCACTGGGGCATGGATGCTTCTTGCTGTGTTGTTGTGGTGGCTTCAGGATAAAATACGGTTTCTTCTTTGTTCCCTCTCCCCTGTGCATTCTCCTCCTCCTCTTCCTCCTGATCCCAGGTTTAATGAATTGTAATTTCGCAGTAGCCGGGGCAGTATCGCGCTTCACCAAGGCTGAGGTTGCCTTGAAAGAGGCCATTGTGAGCGAGGGGAGCTGGAGACCGGAGAGCAGCTGAATGCGGTGCCTCCTGGGACGGCCTTTGTGGAGGGAGCACTTTTGTTCTCCTCAAAGGTGCCGGGAGAGGGCCGGCCGGGATGGGGTCTCGGAGAGGGAGAAACCCATTCTGACCATAAATTATTAACTGCTGTGCTCTGCAAGGAGTCCTTTTCGGCACCAGCAAATGGTTAACGGCATGGGTGAAGGTGGCCAGAACAAGCACAAAGCTTAGGCGTGAGTTTTGAAAATGCTTGAGGCATTTGGCCTTTCTGCTGTTTCTTCATGATGGAAGTCTCACCTGGAAGAAGAAGAGCAGCTTTCAGAGCTGGGTGGTGTTCGTCTGAGGCAGGCAGGAGCCTTGTGACCTGCAGGCAGGGGTTTAATAGCTCTCCTCAGTTTCAGGCTTGCCCTGCAGATGCCTGGGTGCTCTGTGCAGCCTGGGGAGGGCGTGTGTGGGGGTCACTTCCATAGCTGCACCCCTCTGGACACCACAGCTGCTCAGAGTGGGTGGGTGGGGGTGGCAGGGAGCAATCCCGAGCACGTCCTACACAGACACACATTCCTGCAGACGTGCTGGAAACAACTGCCCTTCAACAGCTTCTTCTCTGCGAGCCGCTGTAGGATGGCACAGTGGAAACTTATTTAGAGTGACTGAGTGACGTGTTGGTAAAAGCAAAGGCATCGATTTAATTGTTTTGAGTACAAAACAATTGCTTGCCAGCATTTCCACTTTCCCTTTTGTACACTGAACAGAGACTCACTGGAAGAGCTCTCACAATGTAGTTAGTTCCCAGCTCAGTTGGATGGTTTTACTTTTTCTTTCCTCTTAAAATGTCATAAATGCTACACTGTTGTCTAATGGAGGATTTCTCCATTGTCCAGATAAAGTTGCTAAGGCCTGCAACTTGAAGTTTAGGTTTTGAGATGATGGTACATTTTAGTAGTTTGATGCGTTATTCCCTTACTGAACTTGATATATTGTGTGTTGGGCTTATCTTCCTTCATGAAAATAAAGTGGTAAAATTTGTCTTCATTTTTGGGAGCTGAAAAGGACTTTGTTAGCTATTCTTGTGTTTTATTTGGGTTTTTTTAAAAACTTAAATACTTCCTAGATTTTGTACTGCATATATGCGTGGGCTGGTGATTAGGAAGAGAATGCTGATTCTCACTGATTCCAATGTCCCTGTGGACAGCTGTCCCTGGGGCTGCTGCTGGGCAGCTGCTCTGGCTGTGGTTACAAACGACCCAAGAACATGACTTTTCAACATTTGCCTTTTTATAAAGCTTCAACTTTTTCAGTGGATTTTGTGCATTGGTGCTAAGGTTCAGGGCACTGGGCTGTGAATGGGGGCTAGACACAAGAGCTTCTCTCCCCCAGGGGCTGGCTGGAAATACTTCTGTGGAAGCTGAATATTTCCAGATTGTTTCACAGGCGCCGATGTTTTATGCTGCTGTGAATGTGGAGGGGTGGCTGTCCCAGATGGCTGTCGTGGAGCAGGTCAGCTGGAAAGCCCCTCTAAAGAGGGGATAGAGCAGGGAGGCGAGTGAAGGAATGGCTACAGCGTTTTCAAGCATGCCATACGCAAGCAGCCATTCTTCTTTAGTGCTCTTCGGCATCTATGTGGCCTCTATGAGGAAATTAGAATAGAATAACCACTCGGGAATTAAAAACTATTATAGCTGAACTAAAAAAAGCGTTTTGCTAATGAGTTCATTACACAGTTGTGATTTTGAGGATGCTGTTTGACAGTGCAACTTGCGCCTCTCAGTTTCTTTGCTCCAGTCTCTGACTTTTTAGGAAGTTTCTTCTGAGCCAAACTTTGTGACCAATCCTATCCAGTATGAGGTGAAAATTAGCATTTACTAAACGTCTTCTCCATATTTTCTGTATTCCTTGTGATATTCCTGATTCTTCTGTATTTCTGTGATCCTTGTGTGGCAGTGAGCATGATCCCTGCTTCTAAGGATGTGGTTCCCTGCTTCTAAGGATGTGGTAACTCAGGTGGTGGGTTAATATTAACTTGTCCAAGGTGGAGTAGCAAGTGTGTCACAGAGCAAGGTCTCTCCAGCCTGCTACTTGCCTCTCTGAGTCATTTGCATGTAAAGAACTGATATCACAGTGTACACACATACTGTTCATACGGGGTTTATCTAGCTTTAGCAAGCTTTTAAATTTTATTCTATCAAGTTAATTTTAGGTGGGTTTTTTTCTTCTAGTTGTTTGGTTGGGATTTTTCTGAGTTTGTCGGTTGGATTGGAAATGTTTGAGGCTGAAGTCCTTTATCTGTTTGCATAGTGGCTACAATATAAATTTTCTCAAACTGCCCCACCTTTTCCTTCTTAATGTGGAGAGGCTAAGTGCAGGGGAGCACAGGCATTTATTTCATGCTTTAAGTTCTCAGAGAATTGCTATTAGATGACAGTTTCTTGAGACAGGAAAAGTGTTTACAAAAAGCTGGGTTGAAGACAACATGATGAATTTTATGGAAGTCAGTGGGTTTGTCTCAGGTAGGGAAGAGGTTTTGTTTGTTGTTGGCCTAGTGCAGCCTCTCAGAGGTGCAGATACTAGTAGCCAGACCGTGTTTCCTTTGAGGTAGTCCCTCATGATAGCCATTTTTGATGTCTGACCTCTTTAGCAGCATGACCTGAGGGAAGGTGGAAGCAAAGTCAGGGCGGGGAGGGAGATGAAAGGCAGACATCAATGTAGGTATTGTTTGTTGGTGGGTTTGAATGTCTGCCTTGGTGCCCAATGATATCAGGGCTAGAGAACAGTGGTCAGGTGCCTGTTGTCGGGCAGAAGAAATGCCCCAGGGTGGGTTGAGAGTCCCATAACAAAGAGCACGCTGCACTTGGCACACATGGTAGCCGGGGGTGAAATGAAAAGGATTCCAGGCCGCCCAAAGTACCCAGGATCATGTTGAGTCACAGTGACTTGACCATGAAAAGGTAACAAAGTCTTGCTTCCCAGGGCTTGCAAGGCTCTTTTGATGTTCCATAAAGACCTAAAGAGTCTGTCTCGCTTCCAGCAGCCTAGACTCGCATCATTTTATAGCTCAAAACTGTCTCCTTTCCCTATGCTCCCCTTCCTACATGCTAAGGAAGAGGCATGTGCAGGAAGAGACATTTTCTACATCATAAAGATTGACACCACACTAGAAAAGGAGTTACCATCTCCTTGGTTTGCTTTTCATATGTCAATGTAGTTGGAGTTAGAAATGGAGTCTGCACTCACTCCAGTGTGTGTCCAGCAAGCATGCATTTAAAGTGATTTATGGTTTGTGGATTTATAGGTAATAGCAAATGTCTGATGGGGGTATTACTGTGTATTTGATTCAAAACCAGCTCTAAATAGTTACCTTGTTATCAGAGTTCGATGCCAGAGTCATTTTTTGTGTAAGGTACTTGATGGAAATCAATGCAAAAAGCAGAGGTGCCTTCCTTGCCACGGCTGCCATGGCACCATGGTCTTCTGTCCCTTTGGCAGAGCTGAGCCAGTCAAAATGTCTCTTGGACCAGCAGCTGCTGGAGAGATCTGCTGCTCATGGTAGTTTTGATGTCAAGCCCATGTTGCAATTGCAGAATCTCTAGATTTGGAAAATACTGATTAAATGTTGTGTTCAGACAATGATGAACAGACTTCTGTTCTTTGCAGTGCTGTCTCAACTGTTTGGTGAAACTTAAATGTTCCTGTGGAGCATCTGCTTTTTACGTGCTGTGCTCCAGAGGCTGGATCCTGCTGCAGCTTTGGGGTCAGCCTGAGCCCCCTGCTGCTGGCATTTTTCTTTTTTCTGAGGAAAAAAATCCTTTTGATTGTTAACCGGAGGGGGTTTCCTAAGCTTGCTTTGTGAGGGAGGGCTTGCTTCTTGAGCCTGAACATTGTGCGAAGGGCATGCCCTGCTGAGCACATTCATTTGGTGCTTAGAATTTTCTCTTTAACTTCTGCAAATTTGCAGTTCGTTCCTAGGAAGGATGGCTGTGGACCTCTGTACAGATACATTTTTTTAAGACATGAGGATATAATGCACATCTCAAAAAGGTGGACTGTTTCATCTCCCTGCACAAGTTTCGTTTGATGAATAACAGATTCTCTATTAGCCAGAAATAACTCGATTTTGTTTTCCATGTATCTGGTCTGAGATGACGCTAATAAGAATAAATTAGGAGTGCAGCTGAATAAAATTCAATATGTAAAATTAGTGTGCTGATGTCTCAGGCAATGGCAGTGACTACGGGGGGAGCAGTGGGACTGGAAAGGCAGTGCAGAGCCGAGACTGCGTGTTGCAGCCAGCTGAGGCGCAGCTCTGGATCCTTAATAAAGTGGGAGCAAGAGGGTGAAAATAAAAAAAAAAGGGGCAGTGGAGGGGCGATGGGGGAAGGATGGAAGCGGTGGGAAAGCAGAGCATCCTGATTAGCACGAAAATGCAACCCTCATTTGCAACTGGAAGGAGGCCGGGGCTGCCCGGCCCCGCCGGCGGCGGCGGCGGCACCGGGGAGGTGCGGCGGGAGGGGGCGGGGGCAGGGAAGGTGCCGGGATCTCCTGCTCCTCCGCCGGCACAGCCGGCTGGAGGCAGGGGAAGGAGAGCCAGCACCTGCCGACTCGGGACTTTCTGGAGCAGCCAAACTTGGAGAGGGGAGGAAAGGAGGAGAACAAGAGCGGAGTAACTGCTGTGGATAGCAAGAAAGCCTTTTTCGTCCTGTGCAAGCGTGAATAACAGCTGGGGTGCTTTTTTCTCCTGCTGTGCTCGTTGGAAGTGGCTGTTTTCAGCCCACAAGGTTACATGCGAGGAGGAGAAATTCAAGCTAAAGAATTCTAAATTATTTCGTCTATCAGAAAGATCTAGACATATTTAAAGTGATTTCAGAAAAAAAAAAGGGCAGAGGAGAGAAACTTGGAGAAATTTGGTGTGCAGAGTTTGAACAGGTTCAGTCTGGCAGTCACCTTTCTGCAGCTCCGCCTTTCTATGGGATTTCAACTCTAGGATCGCAGTTCAGCACTTTGAAAATGGTGGTTTTCATCAACACAAAGCTTAAATCTCTTATGAAACTTTTAAAGAGAAAGAGTAAGTATACCTGTGTGTGCTCACTGTACTTTGTGGAGGCAGCCCAGTTCTGAAGGAAAGTGCACGTCCCTTCGGCTTCACTTCTACTTCCTGCAGCCTCTTTTTAAGCTTATCTCATTCTTTCAATCGTTTATCATTGTGGAGTGTGTGGAGGCAGCCTTGTGGGGGTCTTGAGGATCTCTGCTTTGGGACACTGTGGCTTTGGAAGTGCTTTGTCACGGTGATTTTGAAGGAACCAAAGTTCTCGGTGTGAAATGGGCAACTCGATGACAAGGCAGGGTGTGTCGTGGTGTCCTCATGGTTTGTCAGACATCCGCCTGTGCTTATGCAGCTATGGGCTTTTATTCCTGAGGTATCTACATTAAGTTTATTCTGAGCCAAGGTTTGTTTTTAAAGATGTTCTGGTTTCAGAGTGGCTTTTAAAATCACGGTCATCTTCCTTTAAGTCATGAAGGACAGATATAACACTAGAGAGAGTAGTTGGCAAATGTGCACAACACTTCTGTTGACCAGTTTTGATGACCATTATTGCTTTGACGAGCAGTAAATCTTAATTTTGGTGTGGCAGGACAGCCAGACAGTGGATTTGGCGGCAGGTGTTTCCCTCCTCCTCTTCCTCCAGCCTTACCCCGGTTCTCATCCGTAGGTTCAGCCAAGGAATGGCGTATGTGCCTTTCATTGACTTTAAGTGTCACGTTTTGTGTTAGATGGGGGCGATTGATGCTGTAACCAGGTAGGTGATGACTTCTCCGTTTGTTGTGATTTAGGTTTGACCGCTGGTTAGCAAGAACGGGAAAAGAGGGCACAGGCTGAATGCGTATCTGCCTTGTTACACACCGTCTTGGGAGAGGAGTGGGATTGCAGGACCAAGACGCAGAGATAAGGACACTCACTGAAAGTCTTTAAAAACCTTTTTCAAGGTCTGAAAGTAATCTAAAAGATGTGGGGGAAGGCAGATAAGAACCTCTCCCCTACCCCAAGTCTTTTTAGGAAAGAACAGGCACTGAACAGTAGGCTGACAGCGAGGCCTGGGGCAATGGCGCTGTGACAGACAGCAGGGCAGGTGCTTGGAAGGCAGCACATCTGCAGTGGCTTTTTCTGCTTTGGCGAGCTAAAAAGCAAGGATGTGCAGCATGCTGGCTGAAGGCCAAAGGGTGCCTGGGGGATCATAAAATATGACCCCCAACTGCCCTTTTTCTGTTTACAGCAAGGTAGAGGGATAAGGCTGTTCAACTGTAGAAGTTTTTATTGATGATAAACTTGAAACAAAAGGCAGTGGCTGTCTCATGGGATGCATAAATGATAAACAAATCTTGGCAATATGTGCTTTCACTGTTTTGTTGCTAGACTGTCTGTAGGGAACTTTGAACTTGAACAAGGTCTGTGTTTCATTTTCACATTTGTACTGACTGCAAAGAGGTGGCCAGAGATAGCCCTCTTCAGTGCTGTTGTGCTCTGAGCAGTATTTGTCCATGGAGTTGATTTTGTTCGTATCTGCTTTCCACTCACGACAAAGGAAAGTAGCTAATTTATTTGCTTCGTTGGAATCTTCTTTCTGGTTTGAGCAAGCAGGAGGTCAGACAAGGTTGTTTCCCAATACAAGTGAACCTGTTGTCATCTCTCATGAAGGCTGTCATATTCCCAGGGGCACCCTTGAGCCAAGAGGAAGCTATTCTGCACTGCACAGCACCTGCCATGATCAGGGAATGGAAAACTGATTGTTTTGTGAAGAGTGGGAGGTAGAGGAGGGGAAAACAGTTTCAAGTTTAGAGTAAATTAAACAGCAAGTATAAAAGCGGAAGAGCAAGAGGTGTTTCCCTACATAATTTTAGAGTAGAAATGAAAGGAAGGTTTTTTTAACTGTCATGGAAGTGAGGTTCTAAAGAGTATTTTGATGGGTCTACAGTGGCAAACAATACTTCTTTCATTTTTAGATGACGTGTGGCAAACTTGTCGGGTTTCATGATAGAGCTATCTGCAATAACATTTAATTTTCTTATTATTGTGTCTCTGTGCAGCTGTTTCCAACCTAGATGAAGAGAGTAGATGGACTGTGCACTACTCTGCTCCATGGCACCAGCAGGAAAATGTCTTCCTACCCTCCTCAAGACCACCTTGTGTGGAGGACCTGCACAGACAAGCCAAGCTGAACCTCAAGTCAGTGCTAAGAGGTGAGACACTGCTGCTGACACAGATGTGTCCTAAAAGGACAGTACCTTTTGTCGGTCTTTGCAAACGTATCCAAATTGCAGACTTTGGATGAAGTTTGGTTTTTTGCATCACATGTAGTACATTAGTGGGATTTACCCACTCAAATGAAGGGACAGGGGAAAAATCATTTTTCTGTGAAGAGACAAGTAAATTCTGTTACCTGACAGAGCACTCTAGAATAGAAAAGTGTATCTCTTGGCCATTTCCATTGAGTCTTTGGAGTGTTTCCAAAATAGAACGTTCAATTTCAGTAAGTCTCGAATTAGTCCATTTGTGGAGTAAAAAGCACATCAGGGGTGTTTCACTTGGTGATTTTTTGTGTTGTACAGTATCATTTGCAGGGTTGTGGCTGCTTGTGAGAAGCTGGAGAAGGTGCTCAGGGCAGAAAAGGGAAATGGGGAACAGTCCTCACTAGGACTCTTCCAGTAATAAAAGTGCTTTCTTGCAGAAGGGTTCAGCATACTTTTAAGGCCCAGTTTTTACCCATAGTACCTTGATTGGGGCTGTACCTGTGCAGTCTGTCATGGGAGGCATTGTGTTGTGTCAGTGCAGCCATGAGAACAAAGGCAGCCAACAAGGAGGCCTGTAGAATATCTGTCCCTGGGCCAGACATAAAGTTTAAAATAACAGTATAATGTTCGCGTTCTGGAAACGGTTAACCTAGATTTTTCTTTACACTGGCTGTTTAACAAAGGGGGTTACACTGCAAAGAGCCAACTCCTTCAAGTCCCTTTTTGTTTCAGCAGGAACTGCAGGTACTTGATACTTTGAAAAGTTAACCTGATTTAAAAGAGTATTTTATTTTTTATTTGTTTAACATGACATTTCTGCTTTTTAGACTTGAAGAAAGCTTCATTTTGTGTGTCTGAATAGAGAAGTGTTTGACCACCATATGTTATTTCTCTTGCCATTTCCCCAGTTAATTGATTTTCACTGTCTCTTACTAGGTGCTTTTTGTTATCATTTAATAGGGAAGTCTTGACAGCCAGTGTTACTGGTTTCTGCATGGCTCAGCAGATAGCCTGTGTGCCCTCTATACTTATTATTGGATTAATGCATTGTGCAGTTCCTTAGCCTTGAAACATTGTTCTCTTGCAGGCAGACTTACCAGTCCTTTACAAAATAAAAATGTTTGCCTGCTTTAGATTAAGAAGAATACTATTCTAATAATTGTTCTTTAACTACTTGTTCTCATATTTTTTTCTGTTCTCTGTTTTGGACTGGTATAAAAAAAGCCAAAACCTGCACAGGTTAAAATGCTGCACTGATTTTCTTGAGTTTTATGAGAAATGTATCTACTGCAGTTTCATGTTCTATTTAAATAAATTTATATCTAATATATTTGTGAAACCGAGTCATATATACTGCTTCTTCCTCTTACACACCTGAAGTTATTTTGGTCTGGTGGAATTTTTCTCTGGAGATGCTGCTCATTATAAAAAAGGAGCTATTCAGTACTACTACAGTTTGCTAGTTAGCCATTTGTGTTAAATAAACTGGCTTTTGTACATGGTGTAGGACTGCTTGGTAATGAAGTGACTTTCAGTTTCATGCTTTCAGGGTAGTAACTGAGAGAAGAAACTGTGATGATACCTTCACCAGACCTCATACTGCTGACTTAGTGAACACAACTCTGTTATTTATTTATTTATTTATTTATTCATTTAATCTCAGGCTCTTTTCTTTGACCCATGGTTTTCTTTCCCTTAAGTGCAGTTTTAAAATAACTCCTTGCTGTTGCCTGAAACTGTCCTGCTACAGCATGAGTAGTAGTAAGAGAGGCACGGACTAAAATTTTATCAGTTTTACTCTGCTGCTGCTTCAGCCAGCACTGTGAAATCAGGAAGGCACTGGTGCTTCTGATCATACTTGGAGAATTGGCTTAAAAGTTTTGTATCCAGAGCAGTTTCATTCAGTGTAAAAGCACTGTCAGAATTGTCACATAATTTTGACAGCTGCTGAACTGCTTTTCCACCTGTTTCTTCAGAAAAGACAAAAGTTTCCTAAAGCTTCTTAATAAGTAGAAGGGAAATTCAGTGCTATATGACCGTAGCATAGACGAGCTTGAAGTAGTCTCATGACAAACACCACTGGGCTAGCATGGGGACTTTCGTTCTGCATGTCTTGGCCTCGTGATAAAGCTTGCATTGTGCCATCCTTTTGGTGTTTCAGTTTCTTTGGCTGAGGTAAACTGTGGAGCAGTAGGACAGTTGTATGTGACCCAACGTGCTGTATGGGTGATGCAGAAAGAATAACACTGGATGACAAAATGCACTGTACTCCATGCAGAAAGTGGGATGAATCCCTTTTGTCTCCCAAAAGTGGTGGCACAAAGAGAAATTGGAAGGAAGTAGAAATAAAGGAAATATAATTTTTGCTTTATGCTAAGTCAGAAATGAAGTAATAGACATGTGCAGCAGTGGAGAAATATGAGGGCAAAGATACTGAAATGCCCTCCATAAACTTTCGGGGCTATGAAATAATTTAAGGCTTTTAAGAATGGGTGAGACAAGCACTCCTCAAAAATCATTTGTATATATTTAATCCTATCTTTAGAGGAGGTTTGGAAGGAAGAAAGAACCTCTGGTGGTCCCCTTGAACCTGACGATGAGGTCTTGTGGACTAAGTTAGCCGCTATTGTTCGGACCATCAAAAGACATGTTTAAAATTTTTCCAGTCCTGTTCTTATTCACATTGAAAGCTGATGTTAGTGGTACACAGCAGCTGTAACAGCTTGATTGAAGACTATTAATTTGTTGCTACACGTGGTTTCCCCTTGAATGGAAAAGGAAGTATAATACTTTGGTAACAAATAGTAATTCAGGTGTAGAGCACATTTAAACCACCTGTAAAAGTATCAAATGTATAAAATCTTTCAAAATAATCCAAACACAGTATTTCTATCAAGGTATTTTCACCCATCTAATTGTAACCAGATGGAATCCTGGCTAGGTTTTAAGATGGTCAATACGAGGGCAAACTGTTTGTTCTGGTATGATTTTAACAGCAAATTCTTTACAGTGTGGGTCTAATAAAAATCTAGTGAAATAAGTAAGAAGCTATCTGTTATCTAGAATAAACTTTTAAGTACCACCTAAGAAACAGAAGCTAGTATTGCTACTTAAATTGGTTCAAGAATAAAAAGTTACAGGTATTAAAATAAATAGTATCTAACTTGTCTTGAGAGAAATAAGTACACTTTCTGCTGATCTCTGTGTACTTTTTGAGGCAGCAGTGTTGTGTTGGGAGGAGAAAAAGATTTTCATTAATTTTTGTGCAGTTGATTATTTTACTTTGTATATTATATATTGGTATGTCCCCTGCTTATCAACACTGTGGAAATGGATGCGGTATGTGACAGTAGATGTTGCATAAGGAGATATTTTAGGCTTTTATATATGAACTAGCCTTTCACTCTTTTGAAATTAAGGGGAAATACTGTGCTTTTCTTTTATGAAGCTACTTTCAAGTATAAGTAGTGAGATCTTGCATTCAAATGTGTTCATAACTGAGGTAAAGCTATTTATCCTTTAGGCATGCAGGTGCTCTGCTGCCCTCTGAAGTTTTAAAAAGCAGTATTGTCTAGGAATCTGAATTAGAAAATTAAGCACCTGGAACCTGGAATGTTTGTGATGCATAGTCTGTCTGTTCTTGAGAGCTGAAGTTGCTTTAGGTAACCTATATTAAAACTAAAAGCTGTTACTGACTAAAATCAGTGGCTTGATATATTAAACCCAGGCTGTGTTACTTCATTTTAAATTAAAAGTCTCAGTGGCTTAATATGATGGTTGGGGAAGAAGAGTAACTTCAGCTGCACTTCACAGTCATGGTACCATTGCAATTTGATTTAAATGTTTAAAAAATGATGCAGTTCTTGGGTTGTGGTGATAGATACCGTATTTCTTCTTAGTATTTTGTTTGCACTGATAAAGCAGTCTCTCCTTTTCTTTGGGGAAGGAGCCAGGACCTCAGAGTGCCTACTGAAGCTGATGGGGTGACACGTGCCATGCAAGATGCATGTTTTCTTACCCTCAGGGCCAAGTTGCTTAGCTGGCCTTCCTGAAAGCCTGTCCTATGTGGCCTCTTCCTAATGTTTTCAGGGTCACTTCATGAAAGGTATTTCCCAATATACAGATACTCAGATAGAAACAAAACAGTATTAACCACTGAGGAGTCCTAACGTGTCACTGTTGCGTCCTAGGAAGTCATGAAAACAGGAGATGAAGACAACAGATGGGAAGGAAGAGCTGAGACTCTGCATGGAGCCAGGATCCTCAAATCGATCCTGTTCCCTTGCTGTGTGCCCTGCTCCAAGGCTGAAGGACTATTAGACTGACTTGTCTAGTCTCATGTTGCTAGTGTCTGCTGAGTGGCTGGACTAGCACTGAGTCTGATCTGGGCAGTAGCAGAGCTGTGAGTTTGATGTTGTTCAGAGTGGCACTGTTTATTAAGGCAGGATGTTGTCTGTGCTGGAGGGCCCAGTGCCACATACTGCAGTGTTTCCTACAGTGTTTTTGGTGCATAAGGCCAAGAGGTTCAGTGGGTGTTCAACCAGAGTCAAGAGGGTAGCACTGTGAAACAGCTCCTATCCCTGACGCAGTGCATTGACAGATCTGACTGGTTGCATGGTCCTGTTTGAAGAACCAGTGCATGAGGAAGTCTCTGAAGTACTGTGGTCTTCAGCTTGGGAGCACAGATAGGACAGCTGTAGTATATAGCAACGACACAAATACTTGGTAGTAAAAGTAAACTGAGACTAATCCTCATTTTGTGAACTGTGTTATACTCTAAAATTGACAAGGAATAAGGTATGAAGCATGAATATGGGGAGGAGACACATCACTGTTGCAGTGTTGGTTTGCTTAAACTGCTTGGGGCGTATCATAAGTGTGCCTGTTTGCTTTCGGAGCAGGTTTGCAACATTAAGAGTGTGTTACAGGTTGAGGTCCAATGTCCTAAAAGGAAAGCCTGAAATTTAATCTGGAGCACACTGGTCTCAGATAATCTTGCAGACTATGATGAAGTGAAGAAACAGAAAAAAGAATTCTTACCATGTACCTGAAGTCTTTGTTTCTACTTTTTTTGAGCTATTCTAAATTCTCCCTCAAATGTGGATATATGTCAGTTTCTGTGATGGGAGCCAGAGCAAGGCATATGTAGTTGAATTTCCAAGGGTCACCTGTCTTCCAGTTCCTGCAATTAGCAATGTAGAGCACTTTTGATTAAAAAAAAGAAAAAAGAGGGGGAACACAAGCTCCACCGTTGTGTATTGTCTTTTTTTCATGAGTTGGGAGACAGCAGGCATAAAGGGCAGGGATGGAGTAACTGTATTAGTGTTAAAGGTCAAACACAGCCAGACTGAAATGATACCAGGCTGTTAGGAGATACCCAGGTTCTGAAGAGTGTTGTGGACACTCTCTGCACTGATGAAGTTGCAGATGAGGGGCAATGTCTCGTCACACACTGCTGGTCACTGCCCAGACTGGTTGTCCTTTCCAGCAGATAACAAGGTGTCGGATATGTGCCGAGGAAGGTGTTGCTGTACATAGTGGGAACACTCCGCACGCCGACTTTCATACCCCTTTTCACACTGTAACTGCTGAAACTTCTGCACAACTGCCTGTACTTTGTGCCTTCCCCCCAGGGTAATTGTGTTGATTCAAGCTACGTACATAATATAGGGCTCATTGTTCCAATGTCTGCGATGATTCATTTATTATCTCATCTTCAGAAGAGCTGGATTTGGCTGACTCTAGCTTCTGTTTAGCTTTGTTGGCCAAATTCAAGGAATGTATTTAAGCAGCAGTGATTGAAACACTTGATTTGTTTTGCAGAAGACATCTGGTTAGCATTGTCAAATAAAACCGGATTTAAGTAGTTAGTCATAAAGCCTCTATTATGTCTTGCTACAAGACCCTCCAGACAGGTATGTGTTTAGCCTTTGTTTTCTCAGTGCATCTGCCAGATCACTGTTCAGATGAGCAATATTAGGGTCAGACCTGCTAGTCGATAATGCTGCTGAGAAGATTATGGACTTAAAATAATCTTATGTTTCATTAAAGAGCTGCAAAATAGGGGGAAACCACTTCATATTGACAATAGCTCTGGTTCAGGTTCAGAGAGATGTCAAGATGTGAACTCCCTATCAATTGGAAGCCTTAATAAAGTAAAAGGCCATTAAAGGCTAGAAGTAGATCATATGTTCCTGAAAGACCTTGGAGCTATAAAATCAAAAAATAGAAATCAACTTATTTTTCATTATTTTAGTTTCAATTGTCAAGTTACTATCAGAGCTTCTGCTCATGTATCCTGCCTTTTTTACTGTTACTGAATAAATTCACCGTACATCTGTTGATGGTTTTGGCCAAGTTCCATACTCCAACCGCCCTTTCTAATAAGGAATTTCAGAAAGCAAATACTGAAATGAAACGAAACAGAATTTGACCAAGAGGCTACACTGCATGTGTCTGAAAGCTGGTCTTGTATTGCAAAACTGAGTTACTTGGAAGCATCAAGGTTGCCTATTTTTAGGTTTAGTTTATATAGTGCAGCGCTGAGTGTAAAAATATAAAGAGGGGTTATATGTAGATTGATTGCATGATACACATGAGCAGTGAAAGCAATTCCTGTGAAAGGGTTTAAAGAAGATGAAATTTGTTTCAAAATAATACTAATGATACTGATTTGGGTTTTTTTTCTTAAACTAGATGAATGTAGTTTTTAGGAAACTATGCCCGAAGGATTATTGAACCCATTTCAGATCCATGCCTTTAGCAGAAAGAATGAATTGGAATTGTTAACTGTCTGTAGCATTGTTATTTAAATGCTAGGTAAAGCAACTTCCATCACAAGGAATATTGAGCTTCCAGTTGATTTCCTTTTTGCTTTTCTTCTTCCTTAGTCTTAGATTAGGATGTTTTGTGCTTGTTGGCAGCATTTTCGATAGCTTTACACTTAAAATGTCCTAGGAGAAAAATTAATGAAAAATCCCTTTGTATTTTTACATTACCTGTGTTCAGCTGTCTAAGAAACAGCAAATATCTGTAAAAAATGCTAGAGAAAAAGCAAGGAGCGTTATTTTAATGCAAGCATCAAACATAGAAAAGGAAGCAAATACAGTTATACTTAAGACGTTTTGTCACCACTAAATGCAGTCCTATAAGGCACTTGCAGAAATTTAAATTAACTTGAGACAAACAGTGATAATTATTTTGAGCACTCCCTAGTGACAGCTTGTTAACAAATACAATTTGTCATGTCTGTTGCATCTTGGTGCCATTAGAAAGGTTTTCTGTATCGCTCAATCATACAGATCACCTGGGGAATTAAAGGTTGCTGTTAAATGTATTTGTTTTTTAAAAGCTCCAAGAAAAGAAAGGAATGATCAACGTGTTTGCATTTACTTGACCCTGTTAACAGTACTTTGACATTGAGAAGTTCCTTTTAATTTGGATCCTTCTCAAACACTTGCATGTGATTTAGACCCTTGAAAATAAATCTGTGCACTTGCTTTCCTTTAATGTTGCACTTCCATGCCCCATCCTCGTGCTACTGTAGGTATCTGCACAGCTGAGCCCTGAAGCTGCTCGGAAGGATGGGCTTCCCAGCCTGACTGGCCTCCATTTACTATGGCAGGACATGCTTCTCAACATTTGTGTGTTGGGGAAATAGATCTAACATAAATACATTTGTTCACTTTCAGTAAGATTTCTTCGAAGTACCCATGCAACATACTTCTCTGTCACAGTCCAGCAGCCCTCTGTTAGGATTACCTTCATCCCTGTGGAGCCCAAGAAATCTTTGTTTCTGGGTAACTCTGGACTGCATCTGTCATTGAAGGCTACCTGTGTGGCTGGGCTTGGCTACTTATTCATGAGACAGAATATGCAAAATAGTCTTTTAAAAAGTCTAATGGACCTTTCAAGTACTTACTCATCAAGTAAGATGGCTTTGAAGCAAACAGCTAAGTTTTGCTGGTAGATTGGAAACTTGCCACTTTAAATGGTGCTTGTGGAAGAAATATGTTGGTACTGGTGTTCACTGTCTCTGGGCTTGTCCTGGGCTTTTCTGTACATACTGATAAAAGATCTAGAAATATCATTATACAGCTGCATTTTGGGGCAAGGGATGGGAATAATAAGGAAGTTGGCTGGATTGACAAAGGCTGGTACTAGCCAAAGCACCTAGACTGAGCTGTTGAGCAGAAGCTTTTTCAGCTGGGTGGCAACAGTACTCCATCTGTTGAAATCCCTGACCCGTTTAACTGGGAGTCTGAACAAAATGGTGCTCTGGATATATCACAGCTGAAGTTCATGAACTTGCTTTGCAGTCAGCATTGGTTACAGTTCAGTTGTTACACAAGTGCATCATTACTGTGGCTTTACAACATATTTTAAAGCTTTGATATAGAAGCAGTCTCTGTGATAGTTGAGTTCTGCAGATGATATGGGGATTTATACATTTGAAGAAAATGGGACATGATCCAAGCTGAGTGAATTTTTGGGAGGAATGTAAAGTGGTAGAGGCAAGCTGTCTGCTGCATATTTAGATCCAGGGACAAAAATAGGTGCTGTGTTGGAATTAAATTGAGCTGCTTTTTTTGAAGTCATATTTAACTTGAGATATTTGTGAGAAACAAGATTGCCTTTGTACAGCTGTGCTTTTATATAGCCTGTCTCATCTACACACAGAGAACTGTGTATTCTTAACCCCAGTTTACAAATGAGGGAACCATAAAGGGGCACAGAGTGAAAGGTAGTGATTTCAGTTAGATTTACTAACCAAAGAAACCTTTGAACTCGGGTGTCTGTTTCAATTATGGTCCCAGGCATAATCATTCTCAACAAGCTCTTTATCTTGAAAAGTTGCCTCCCTGAAATTCCCCAGTTAACTGCTTAGTCGAGTGTTACCTTGGTTTTATCCACGTCTTACCACAGTGCTTTGAGCAAGCAGAGAGGCAGCCATGCCCTTTGAAGAGGTCCCAGTTCCATGCTCAGAGTATGTTTTGGTACTTAGCACGAGACCATAGGACAGTCCCAAACAAACCACAACTCTGGCTGTTACAGGTGATAACCTTTTGCTTAGAGTACACCAATAGGAAGCTGGAGATTTATTTAGCCTGTGTTCACCTTATCTGTAAAGAACTTAAATTTGTATCTAAATAAAAATTAGTTTAACTTGCAAAAGCACATCATCCTTAGAAGCAAAGATGCTTCTCTTGCCCCTCATGAGAAGGGCCTGCAGCACTGGACCCAGCGCTGGCCATTACTGGTATGGTGATGATGAGAGTTCTTGAGTTCTTCCTTAGCTGGATTTACCTTGAGATGCCTTTCTGTGTGTTCATATGCTGCAGGCAGTACGTACATACCTGTTTGGACTCTGAATTTTAGGAGGCATATACATGAAATTTAGATCATGTCTGCAGGATGTAAGTCCTTGACTAGATCTAACCCAAAGAGATTTGCTTGGATGCAGCAATGCTAGCTCAGAAATCCAGGTCTTCAACACCCACGCCTGTCTGTTACAAGCCCACAAGATCTTAGTTGTCTCAACTCAACTGGAAAAACAAATCCAAAATATCTATCAAGTAAATGAAAATTATATGTAGTTACTTACCAGGTGTGAAAGTAATTTCTTTTAAAACCAAAAGCAGTGATACTTTGATTATTAAAATGCAGTGTCACCCATGAAGTAAGAGGTAATTTTAAACAGTTTGCATTTACAAGACAAATGTATATTATACTACAGTCTGTCTGTATTTAGGTGAAATTTTGAAAAGCCACTTGTAAGACAGTGTTTGTAGTTGTGACTTAGGGAGGAACATGGTTTGGGGATATTTACAGAAGAAGTTAACTACAGTGTTTGAAGACTGAAAAAAAAGAAAGATTTCTGACCCTGGGGAGTAGAGTGGTTTTCCAGTGGTATGTGCAGTGAATGGATAAATGCGTTTTAATATACTAGTCAGCAGATTTATTTCTGTAGTTGACCGTTTAGCTGACTTGAGCAGTTAATAGCCTCTCCATAGTAAAAAGAGGAAAAAAAAAAAAGAACAAGAAGAAAAATAGAAAAATAAAAGTTACAACATGAAAGGCTCTGCCAAGACTTCAGCTGAGATAGTTTTTCAAGCATGCAGATGAAGCAGTCAGCTCGTCACATGTCCCTTCTTGTTGACAAGGAGACAGCGAGAGGTGGTGTAAAAGTAAGTGATGTGTGTGCTGGTCTTTCCCCTTTTTACCTCTGTACCTGGGAGTTTTTGTTTCGGCAGCTCTGCCAGGCAAGCAGCGTATCTGCTCCTGGTCCGACTTATATTTTCTGTTTGGATTTTAGCAATTAGTCCTGAGTTCCTGTTCTTGCATATGGGGCAAATTCAGATGTTTCCAGGATATGATGTTCCCATCTTTTCATTGCTTAACCCATGCAATGGGATGAGTAGTTGTTCCAAGCAAATTGGAGCTATTTACATGTCTGAATAACTTTCATACCAAGTTTTTAAGTTTACACTAGTGAATATCACGGTAGTTAAATTCTTTAACCAGTGCCTTTGCTGGTTACTAATAAATATTTAGAAATGTGGATTTTAGTTTTTTAATATTAGGCTCTTCAATATATGCTTGTGAGAGTGTGCCTGAGTGTGTACATGTGAATGTAGACAGCTACAGAGCTTAAGGCCTGATCCTGCAACAGTCATGTGAGCAGTGTTTGCTTACAGGAGTAATCTGAGTAATCTGATAGGACTAATTTAGTGAGTGATGGGTGCACTTTCAGGCCTGAGATGTGAAGGACTGGTCCAGGGTGGTGGTGTAAAGCTGTGGCTCTTTGCTCTTGCTGTGGCTTTTCCTTAGGGAGAGGTCTCAGGCTCAGATGGGCTCTAGCCCTGAAAACCAGCTCCTGGAGGCTTTCTCCCTGCAGAGGGGTATATATGGGGCACCCTAATACTGACAGTCAAAATAATTGTTTTACGAAGATGCTTGTTAAAAATAACACTCTTGCACAGTTCATTTACGCTAAGAAAAAAATTAAGCACAACTTCTGAAAATAACCGAATCCATCTCCCTCTGACCAGTTCTGCTTCTGACAGGGTAATACATTTTCCTTCATATAAACTTCAAGATACTGCAACAAGTTTTACTGGTCGGAAGCTCAGCAGGTACAACACGTTACCAAAGTTGGTTAAAGGAGAGAAGAGCCAGTGCATCCAGTAGCCTTCCAGTAAACCCAGCCTTCCATCTGTCACGGCACGGTGCGGCATGTAGGGTCTGACAAGGTAAACATTAATCCTGCTTTACCATGGTAATGCCATGTCAGACGAATTACCGAGGTATCTGTGCCTTCTGTTTACTCCTGTGATTTGTGGCTCAAATTATCATGCAAGAATATGGTTTCAGTTGTTGGAAAAGCAGTAAATTGCCTCTGTGTTTGAGATTTGTTACTGTGTGTTAGCGGCTCAGGGGCACGTACAAGTTCCTTGGATGAAATAGAGAGATCTGGGCTGGGAGGCCTCAGAGGTATTTTCATACACTTGGTCTGACAGTCTGTCACAAAGGCCATAAGCTTTTATAGGGAGAGGTTGAATTATTCACAACAGTGCTGAATTCAGTGCCTGTGGCTCAAAACTCTGGTGCAGAATTGTACATGGCTGGTTGTGCCTTTGGTCTCAGTTTGGTGCTGCAGGTACCTGCCTGTTCCCCAGCTTATTTAGCAGGAGGGAAGAGAGCAGAGATGGGTGATACACAGGACATGTCCCCAGCACGCTTCTGTCTGATGCCAAGATTTAGCAAATGCTGCAATACTGCAATCCTGAGCAAATATACAAGTGTCTGGGTATATAGCAGAGACTCCGACATGATTGTATTGGGCACTGACAGCTTTAACACATTTGCTTTGGTTGTATCTCTAGAAGCCTGTTCTAATAACTGTGGAAATGATGAGGGGGCCCTTAAAAGGGTTTTGACTGCATTTCCCATGCACTTTCTTCACGCTTAACTAAAACCACCCTGTGAACAGCAAAACACAAGGAAATATTTCAGGAAATACTTCATTTTCTAGGAAGAGTTTAACTTGCACCACATAAGTGGAAATAAATTATAATATAGTCTAATGACAGTAATTTTTAAGAAATGCTTTTAATACAGAGGAGGTTCTGAAATTTAATGTATCACTAGTATGGAAGGAAGACAAGAACTAATCTATGGTTTCATCTAGCCAGAAAAGCAGTTTCAGGGCAGTAGAAGGTGACAGGCAACCTGTGCACTTAGCCCTAGAAGCAGTCAGGAGATGAAGGGGAGGTAGCTTCAGACTTTCGGGTTGTGGCTCTGGGTAGTGCAGCCACAAATAGCAATTGCCAAGGCAGTGACACTTTCCTGATTTTCCTGGAATTAGTGTTTGTGTGAGCAAAATTGATTCATCTGGAGCGTAATCATATTGTTGCACGTTTCAGATCCGATTAATGTGAGAATTATGACTTTGAGCTTGTCTGCAGCACGTGCTGCAGATTTGGGCTGGCAGTCGTGTCCTCAGGAGTGGGTGTTTGTGTCCTGCCTGATGCAGTGTCCTGGGGTTGGACCTGGCAGTTCTTTGGCAGAATTACAGAAACACTGTGCAGTTTTGTACATTGTATACTGTAGGAAATGGCATCCCTGCTGCTGGGTCCAACCAACAGTGTGTATTGTCCCTGATTTCGGCTGGCATTAGTGTATTGTCATTCTTTAAAATGAAGACTTTTAATAACTGGAGCTGGATGGAGCCTTCTGTTACCTGCTCAGCTTCAGTAGAGACATCTCTGAAATAACATGCCTAACTGTAAGAACTTTTTCACTTAGTGTATGGTGCCCTTCTGTTTGGCATTGTCAGAATAGGACAATGTATTGCTCTTCTGGGAAGAAGGGAGTCTTTCCAAGAGTAAGTATCTGGAGTGTTTTCTAGAGTAAGTGTCTCTAGCTTCATTGGTATTTTTTACAAAAGATAAAATACCTATATCTAAAAAATATGAACCTGACTGCTTACAAAAGACCATGTCCACCTCTAACAATAGTAAGGAGATGGAGGGGAGGAGCCTCCAGCTAGAACAGTTTTTAAACAGCAGCTGCTTGGTTTGGCAGCGACAGTACCTTCAGTCAGGTGCAATGTTTGACCTTGTGCAGTGCTTGTAGGCAGTTGCAACACGAAGTAAAAGTTATCTTCCTAAAGCCTCTGGTGAGATTTGTTGGCCTTGGGTGCCATCCACACTGTGTTTCCTGGTGTGCTGCAAAATGTACAGTACGTAAATAGAAAAGCTGTTCTTGGGGACAAATCACCTTTTTCTTGATTTCACCTACCAGTTTGTGGCAATTTTGGCTTAATCAGCAACATTGCTGCAATAACTTCTGACATGGAGTTTTTGTTGTGGACAGCGGCAAGTTGTGAGCTTGATATGAGCTGACAGGTTGTTATTGTCAATCCAGTTGAACTTGTGATGGACTTGTGACCTTCAGCGCTGATTTCCTTAAGCTTTTGGAGCTTTTCTGGGCTTCGTGAGGTACACTATTCATCATCTTCACCTTCTTGGTTAGGAAAATAAATAAGGTCAAACAGTTAATATCAGAGCATTCGTCTATGATGCCCCAGAAGAGCATGTTGCCTCCAGAAGAGTCCTGTGACAACTGTGACTCCATGGGAAGTCCACACTGGAGCAGACTCCTGGAAGGCCCTGGGAATCCATGGATAGAGAAGGCCAAGCAAGAGCAGATTTGCTGGCAGGACTTTTAGCCTTGTGGGGAACCCACACTGGAGCAGACTATTCCTGAAGGACTGCACCCCTGGGAGAACCACTACTGGAGCAGTTAGATAAGAATTGCAGCCCTTGGGAAGGACTCACACTGGGGAGTTTTTAGAGGACTATCTCCCATGGGAGGAACTCCATGCCAAAGCGGGGAATGAGATCCCTGAAGGGGAAGTAGCAGCAGAAACAACATGATGAACTGACCAT